>VXBU01015306.1:593674-652555 GCA_013400315.1 Bombycilla garrulus
TTTTTTTTTTTTTTTTTAATTTTTATTAAAGTGAATTGCAAAAGCTCTCCATAGGTCATTCTAAGCCAGCTTGTAAAACAGCGAGGTGCAGTTTGCTGTAGTGTTACTTTGGATCAAATGAACATGAAGTAAAATTTGCAGTAACTGGAGGTACTGTGTTTTGCTTATTTATTAGAGCAGTGCCAGGACACTTGCACTGCAAAGGCCTGTGCTATATATGTGGTATGAATAAACAACATTTCTCTCTTAAAAAATCTAGCAATCTCACTCTTTTTAAAAGCACTAAAATTATTTAAGATATAAATTATTTGTATTAAAATATTAGAAACTGAAAAAAATCCAAGAAATATAGATTGACTAAATAGGGGCCATTCCTGTGCCTCAGAGAGCTATGAATTTTATAGCCACACATAAACAATTACAAAGTACACTATGCTTTAGAGAAATATACCAAAAGAGTAAAAGGTTCTATTAAACTTGCAAAAATCAGTGAAATAAAAAAATGAATTAAACCTTACTCTGACCTTATTGTTTAGAAAACTCGAGGTTTCTGGAATGTGCAGGTTTAATTTTTGTATCTTTTATTTCCTTTTTTGGAAATGAACAGTTGACAGTCTGCTTTATATGCAGCATGCATAGCACATAAATAGCATTCAAATTAAATTCTACACCAGCTGTACATACCCCATACATGTGGTTTGCGAATGTTGCTGACTGCAAATGGTGCATATTTTGATTTTCAGTTGATATCTAAAACTGTGAATTATCTTCTGAATATGTAGTGTTTTGCTTTCAATCCCTAGATTACATTTATTTCAAGCAAAATAAATACAACTGTCTGATAATCACAACCTGGTTTTCTTCAACTAAGGTAAAGATTGGTTCCTGGCAAAGTGACCCCAAGCCTTGTCTTCTCCAAGGGTAGAGTCCCATTTTGGGTGTGAAAGGGAAGTTTGAAATGAAAAGTAGTCACAGAGGAGAAAATCCATCGTGCTCCTACATGCTGCAGCCTGTTAACCTGGAGTCTCTTGAATAAGGGGCTGCTTTTATTGCTGTCAAGTCCCAGTGTGCCTTTAACGTAGTAAGGTTCGGCACTCAGCTATTAGCTCTTTCAGGCATGTTCGCACTGCTTGACATTTATATAACACTGACTCCCAGAAACCTGTTCCAGCATCCACTGGGCCCAGTATAAAACCTGTGAGGATTTTTTTGGATGTGGCCTGTGTCTGGTTCTTCCAATACCCTGGTCAGGAATATGGCAGGGAGCCATCGGAGGGAGGAGAAGTAGCCAGATGGCACCAGTACACTGTTGCTTTGGCATTTTTTTCTGGCCAGCTGACTGGCGCGCTCTCTAAGGAGGATTTTTTTTGTTTGTTCATTTGTTTTGTATCTTTTCTTTCAGGTAGTCTGTGGACATGAGTTAAACTCACTGGTAGCTTGATCACCTTACAGATTTCCCACCTTTTCTCTTTCAATTTGTTGTACACAGTGTTGGGGGAAATTTACTTTGGTATACTAAAATCTTGCCCTGATTTCATATTCATCTTTCATACAAAAGCCTTGTTGGCTCTAAGGAGTGCCATATGCTTGAAAGACATGCAACACTGATATTTTTTTTCTATCAGCATGTCTAGGAACATTGTAAAAATTCAAGACAAACCTCAAAGGGAGATAAGATGTATATAGATATTTATGTCCACACACCTCAGAGGGAGATAAGACTTACATAGATATTTATCCCCACAGCAAAGACTTTATTTTAAATCCTGTCTGAGCTTTCACTGGCTGTATCTCACATCTTGGCATCTTCCTTAACAAGACGAGGGGGTTGAGGGGAATCTATGGGTGCTCCCTCCTGGGAGAGGATGTAGATGTAAGATTTATCTCCTCATCCTCTGATCTGGCCAGACATGAGCCATTTCTGGTCTATATAACTGTGTTAGCATTGCTCTGTGCTCTAGTTAGTAAGGCCTGGTGACAGGCTGTGTATATTACCGGTTTGTGTCTAAACAGCTTTGAGACTAGAGCTGGCTTGGATCCAGCCTTTTGAGAGCATCGACCAAGCCGCCTGCGTGTATCTGCACCTGTCCACGTGGATGCATTAAAAATTGTATACGATGCAGTACAACTCGCTGTTTATAAGTGACATATTGTGACACCTCCTCCTTGAAACACATTTTTCCCCCACCTAAGCCTTTCAGCAATATTCCAACACAGAAACAACATGGCTTAGAGAATAAGTGCATCGCTGGGAGTTACCACTTCTCCTTTGTGTTTGAACCCTGTGATCTGCCTAATTGAGAGATTGATCTTGATTAGTTGTGAGCACCCACGGTTCCTTCTGATGGGAGCATATGGTATTGTACTGTATGTGCTTTGAGCCAGGAAACAGATCTCTCACTACCCCCTTTACACATAGGGCTGACATTACTATGAAGACAGGCAGCAGTAGTATAATGCCTTCCAGCAACTGTGAAAACTGTCTGTGTGATTCAGATGCTTTTCTGCTTACTGATATTCTAATAGTACCTTAAAAAGTTGTTCGTCAGCCTCCCCAAAACAAACACTTTTGGGTCATCTGTCTGCTTGCACCCTTACAGGTGACAGTGCTCCTTCTGGTTTAGCATATCAGTGGTGAATGAGTGACTTCAATATAAAATGTAACTGTCAAAACATTCAACTCAAACTGCTTTAGGCAAATATCTTTTCAACACTTCAGTTACTGGTTCTTAAATACTCTGTTCAGACTTAGGTGGTTGGTACTACACCCATTTTGACTGATTTTTGTAGGAGACAGCAGCAGCAGCTTGGTTGTTCTATGGGATGGAGAAGATAGGAAGCAGCTGCCTTTGTGGTCTGCAGATGTTCAAGACAGCACCAGTCAGGAAACTGCTAACTACCTTTAATTGATCAGCCTCACCAAAGTGAGGAAGTGAGCGTTCACATCTGTGGCCCATTCTTATAACATGTTTCATCCTCACTAATTCTTGCTACTGCCTGGAAGCTTTCCAGGCTGCTGCTGGTGAACAGAAGACAATTCTTTCATAAAGAAGCAGGCATTTCCAGCTCTTGAAAGGCTTTAAACAACCAAGTAAAGATGTTTCTTACTTTAATAACTAGGTAAAATGAATAAACTGTACTTAGGATTTTAATTTGATTTTAAGGTTCACTGCTTCTGTAGGGCCACTTGAGCCTTGGTGCTTCACTTGCTATGCTGAAAATCAAGTGGGCTTGAAAGTCTTGGAAAAACTGAAATGATATTATGTAACAGAACACAGGCAAGAAGAAGGAAAACAGGTCATGTTTAGTCTGCAGGGCCAAATGCAAACAGTCTTTCTCCATCTCTTTATTCTGCAATGAAGCTGTGAATGCTTTCCTAAAATCACATAGTTCTATGAACACCTATGCCTCCAGGTAACAGAGAGAAGAGCCCTGACTTGGGAAAGTAAGCTTGGTTTCAGGTGCTACTGCTTCTGTGGGGCTTCTGTGGGTTCCATTCAGATTAAAATCTTCTGTGCCTGTCTTTACCCTCAGAGCTCCCTAATCCTTAGCTCTACCAGGGAGGAGGTTCCTCTCAGCAGTCGAGGGCTGCCTGTGCCTTGGAAATGCTAATGTCCCCTGGGCATGGCTGGCGGTGATCAGGACCATCCCAGCACTCAGCTGGAAACTGGCTAATCCCCAAACAGATTGTGAGCCCATGGTCAGTATGAGCAAGGTCTGGATTCTGGACTCACACCATATTCAGCATCTGTAAACATTCTTTAAGCCCTCATAGTCTGGGAGAGAGGCGTATAAAATCTGACTGCCTTTGGGGTGATAGTGAGGCTGCTCCTAACCTTGATACTGACAGTTTCTGTGAAAAATGTGGTGACAGTCATTTTAGAACGGTTAAGACGGATTTAGAAATCAGAGTCTATTCTGTGAATCTGGAAGGTGAATGTTCAAAAGTAGTAATAGATAGCAGACTGTAGAACTTGTAATTGGTTGTTGCTGAGACTAAGAACTTAACTAGGACTGGGTATTTATGGAAGTAATAATATCCAGACTTATAAACACTAAAACCCCCAAAATTTGTTGTGAAGTTGATTCTTTTTCTTGGAGACTTTTTTTTTACTTGATGAAGTTAAACTTTGTGTCTTTATATTGCATTGTATCTGGAAACAAAGTTTTATCCATATCTGAAATTTAGCAGCCTTGCAAGACTTCTGGCCAATGTAACTGAATAAAAGCACGTTGACTGGAATCACCATGGAAAAAGTTTACTGTTGTGTTATTCCAGTATGTCCATTTCCTTTATGTGGACATCAATATAATGACTCAAGACAAAACGTGAAAAAAGATTACCCAAGCTAGGTAAAGCAAAATGGTGTAATCTGTGGTGCAAAGTAAAAACTTTAGTTATTTATGTCAAGTATAAATATTTTTCAGCTTGGAGCACAAGCTACTATATAATTTTGAATTACCAGAAGAAGAGGAAATACTGTATTCCTTGTTTTCTATCAGAAGTGTAGAAGGTATGAAAGTAGAACTTGAACAAGAAAAGGGAGAAAAAAGACTTTTTTTCTTCAAAAATGTGTAACTGCTAAACATGAAATGCTGGTCTAAAATGTCACCTATCAGAGAGGAGTTAATGTGAAACTGCTGGAATTATCTGTCACAACCTGGGGATAAGGATTCAGCTGGAGCTCCAGATTAGGTATGGAGAAGTCTCTGAGGGGTAGAGCTGACTTGCCACTGCACACACAGCTGATGCAGAGTGTGGAAGCTCATTCCGATTTGACATGCAAAAGCAAACAGAAGGATGTGGAAAAAAACTCTCATATTTTGGCAAAAGCTTGACTAAGCCATGCCTTTGCTACTGCTGAAAAATAGTCCAGGACAGGCTTCTGGCAGTGAGGCCTCACGACATGATACATTCACTTCCACATGCCTGAGTTCTTGTCCCCCTTGAAACAGGGGGTGGCTCTATCCAACCCACCACCTGGGCATGCATCCTGGCAAGTGCTGTTCTCTGAGCCATTCCCAGGCAGCACAGGCTGCTGCTGTTGGGCGCAGACCAAAACTGCACCAAGGAACATGCTGGCACAGTGGCTGATCATGGGCTTGAGCCTTTGCTTTATTTGTGCAGTATAGAATCTGCCCGGAAGAGCATGATGGAGCTCTTAAGCATGTGTCCCTTAAGCAGATTCTCCTCAAGTGTTAATATTCTGCCCATTGGCCTCACCCTTTATGTCTTCTTTATGTGTCTCCTCAATTTTTGGTTAGCCTTTAAAGCAAAATAAATTCTCCTAGGGACATTTTGAGGTGCAATTGCAATCCACAGTGTGGAAGTGGGGCATTAGACAATGAATACCACACCTACTGCTCCATGCATTGTTCAGTCTCCAAGGATTCATTGAGCTTTCTGCCTGGGAGCCTCCAGTTTTTGCAGTTCAAGGTCTAAGGCTGATTCTGCCTATATATATAAATAAATAGGTTGTATATGTGATCGATTGACTGGCTGGCTGTTTGACTGACCAACTGTGTCTGTTCATAGCAGGAGGAGATTTTGGTATCCAGGGTGCTGCTTGGTCCTATCTGTCACTTATGTCACTTTGCTGAAAATATGGGATAAATGCTGTAGAATTTGCCCAGCTGATTAACTAACAATATTGTGTGCTGAGAAACATCTTAGATATTCCAAATGTTCTGCATATTTCTATGTTATGAATGATCCTGTGCTAGGGTAATTATTCATTATTTTGTTAGTACTGATGAGTACTGCAAGTATTTCCCATGCATATGCTAAGTGGTGCTCATGACAAAATGTCTTTTCCTTGAATGCAGTATGTACAAAAGATGTTCCTAAATGCACTTCCATGGTAAATTTCATATATTGAGGAGCAAGTTTTTTGCAACATTTGACATCCTTGTGGTGTGGGGTTTTTTCTCCTTCTGAAAGCAGAGGACCTCACATGTGTGATCTCCCTTCTGAACAGTTGTTCCTCATTATTTCTTAGTTTTACTTTGGACATATCCAGTTTGACTGCCTACTGCCTACAACTGCATAATTCCAGGGATATTATGGTTTTAGAGTTCTGAGTTGGAGGAGAGTTATAGCTGTTCTATAAATTTGGCCCAGAAATCTCCAGAAGGTCAGTGTGGAATAAATAGCAACAGTGAAATGTTCTCCCTTTGTTTCATTATTAGTAGATGGCCTGATTCTGCACTTTCAGTGAGACAAATTCAGCATTGACATAACTCAAAAGCAGTTCAGTTTTTATGGACTGATGATAAAGTTGGACTGATACCAATGTCAGGCTGGCATAACAGGTTTAAAGATGGACATAAGAGGCATAAGCCAAGAGTTATAGTCTAGTTTTTGATTTCCCCATAATGTGATCCCACTCTGCCCTTGTTCTGAGTCAACTATAATCCACCTAGCTGAATTAGCCAGAGACTATATATAACCTCATGTCTCTGGGTTGGTAGCTGGGGTTCAGTGTAGTGTCATCAATAGTCACAAGGTTTGGCATCACCTGGAAGAGCAGAGGGAAAAAAATGTCCTTCTTTTTTGTGCCGGTGTGGCACCACCCCTGTGGCATTGGGCTACTTTGGCAGAGAGTGGTTCTGTGCAATCACTCCAAATAGTCAGGAAGGTTAAAAAGAAGGAAGAGTAGGCAAAAAGCATTTAATGTGTGATAAAGTAAGTGATTTTTATAACAGATTTTATTACTTAAAGTTCAAACATTATTTTCACTAGCCTTTGTCGGGTGTAAATGAAGATGAAAGAAGTTGGACAGGAGGAGGCTTGGGTACTGCAGGATGCTTCAGGAATCACGTCTTTAAGGGTTATTAAACACAATTTGTTTTTGTCAGATTTCAATTTGGCCGTGTTTTAACAAATCCTAGAAACTTGAGCTCTGACATTTTGTATATCCCTATTAATTATTCATTCCTGAGAATCTGTTCTTGTTTGACCTTAAGAGTTATTGCCTGTTTACATTGAAGAAGACCCAGTATGACTTGTCATACATCGTCCTTCACAAAAAAATAAAAAAAAAATATCAGAGTCTTTCTCTCTGGGTAAATGAGGAAATAAAACAACCTGGGCTGGGTCAATGGTTTTAGTACTGGTGGGAAACTCTTAACATGCTGCAGAGGCAGCGTCTAAGGAATCTGCTGAGATAGCTGGATCTGCAGTTCTAGGTTAAACTTAGGGATACAGGACCACACTTCATCATTGCTGTGTGGGATGAGCTGACCCTTGCGCAGAGTGCCACCAGACGACTCATGCATCACTTATGCCTGACAAAGTGTCCTAAGTGGAACTTTGGTGTTTCGTGAGAGTAATATGGATATTCTTCACAGGAGCTAGGTTTTAACCACTATGGGTATGGTTTATACAACCTTTGTGTCAATAAAAATGTAGACAAAGAAAAACTTCCACTGAAATCAACATGATATTGAGGGTGTTGCACAAACTGACTTCAGCAGTTCTCGAACATATCTGGCTGCAGATTTCTGGTTAAAACAAGCTTTTAAAACAAGATTTTACCTCCATGAAGGATTGAATGGAAACAGTTTGCTCTCAGGGATGTCGGTGGATTTTGCAGAGGCTGTGTGGAAGTCTAGACTTCCCAGGAACTGAATATCTGTAGCAGCCTTACAGATCACATCACCATGGAATTGACAAGCCCAAGGCTTTCAGGTTTTGCAACATTAGTGCAGCCCAATCAGCTCACCTCTCTTCAACTGGTGAGGGAACAAGAATAGCACTTAAAGGTCCTGGAAGAAACATGTTTATGCAAGACCCACATCTTGCCTTTGCAGCTGGATTCTGGGACACAATTTTCACATGAGAAAAACTCTCTTTCCAGAGATTCTGGTGTTTCTCTCACTGGACTGAGTACAAATCATGGTACTCACAGCTCCAGCCTTCCTGTGATGTAATGGTGAAAAATATCTGCAAGTACATTAATTCTTAATTTTCTCTGGTTTGGGGTTGAGCTTGACCTGGACACTCATTGTAATGTTAGGCTTTTCTAAAAATAGCCAAAAGTTTGGCTGACAAAAGAGTGCTATTCCTGTATCTCAAAGAAAAACATCTTATTGAAATATGCTTTTTTTCTGATATTAATTATTTTTATAATTTTACCTCATAGTCATTTGCATTTAACAAAATTTACAGTCTTCTTTTCAGATTAGGGAAAAAACCCTCAATTCCAATGTAGAGATTTTTCTCATAGAAAACCTTGTGATGGTATTTAGGACTACAGCTCTGAGGTTCATCAGCACTTGTCTCTCTCTCTCTCCTTGAATGGCCAATGAGCCATTAAAACTCAGCACTGTACTCCAGCTATGAATGATTCCAACTTCCCAAAGGGGAATGGAAGACAAGGGCTAATCAGGGAGCTCTGGAGGTGTCAAATCCCCAGCATGAGACTTAATCACATATTTTCTCTTCTGTAAGCTGTGACTCCTTTATGACAACAATTTTAGTGTTAACTAATACAAAACCCATAATGGTGAAAACCTCACATTTTTTCTTAGGAACAAAGACCTCAGTTGCTGATATTTCATTACTTGCTGATGAATGAATATCTGCCATCATAGCTAGTTTCTTGGGGTTTTTTGCCTGCTTTGGAAATAGGAGCTGAATTAGACCATGGGCTTGCCATTGAATTTCCTAAAAGTGGGTGAAGATATGAGGCAAAAGCTGTATTGCTGTTGTTGTCAAATTGTGCTTTTTCTTTAGATTTGTTTAGAATTCTTAATTTGCATGTGTTTGGAGAGACACTATCCACTTCCCAAAGCAAGTGGAGAGCAGTACTGCTGCAGAGATGGTAATTCAGGAAAAGTGTTGAAACAGAGCTTGGACTCAAAGAACTGAGAGGCAGGGAGCAGATTTTATTATCTTGTTAACTATTAGCAGAGATTTTTGCACAGCTCTAGATGAAATGTGAACATTTTGACTTCTACTAAGAGAAGCCTTTGACATAGTCCCATACAACATATTCATCAATTAATTCCCTTGCCTTTTTTCCCCATGACTTCTCTTTAGTCAAACTGCAGCTATTAAAATGTTCGTCCTAGGCTGTCACCCTAAGTTTTTCTCTTTTAGTTCCTGACAAATTTCTCTTCCTAATAGAAGTCACTCTTTGCCCTTCTAATACATTCTGATTAAATCCTAGTTCCTTCTCTCACGGGTCACCATCCCACAAAGTCTAGGAAAACACTAGATAAGAAAAGTCCCTCTTGTGGCTGCCGCATGTAAGAAAGGTATATATTTTTGTAAAGTTTAAAAGAAGAAAAATAACTTCATGCTGAGACTTGGCTGCTGTCTAGACTGACGGTAAATATGTGATAATAGACTGCCTAAGGCACTGCCAAGCAGTAACTGGCTGGCTTTGTTTAGCCAGTGCCAAAAAAACCAAAACAAACCCAAAAAAACTGTGCCTAGGGCACCAGTTTTCCAAGAGGATAGGTTATAATCTGTTGTGAGCAAGAATAGAATTCCTTTCTGACTGAATTAAGGATTCAGAAGTCCTTCTGAGCTGAAGGATGTGGGGAAGAGGAAGGATTGAAATCAGATAGTCTCCAAAGGATGTGGAGCACAGAAGAAAGTGATATCCTCAGGATCCATGGGAAAGAGCAGAGTGGAAAGTGGGTCATCTGCCAGGAGACTGTGTGAGCATGTTACACCTTTACATGGAGGTGCTTTTGGAGCTAAGATGATGAATGTAGAGATATAGATGGTTTTTGTTTCATTACTTGTTTATCAGCTTCTGTGAACTGCATACTGTGAGAGGCTGAGCAAATGCCTGGGATTCTGTGATAATACTCTGTCTCTTTGGCCAGTTTTAACCAACCATTGGATCAAGGCTTCTGGACTCAGTTGATGAATATTCAATTGCATTGAATATAATCCAGTCCTGGTGAAATGAAAGACAGTTTTCCCCTCTCACAATTCATTTGTTTGCCAAACATTCCTGTATAAGAATTTTCATCTTTTTAGTATTAAGTATCGTTGATAACAGCATATTCTCCTCTGTCTGATTAAATTCAAATTCCCTATTTGATATTAAAAGCTGCATGAAAAGGTACAAGGAAAAAAAAAAGTCCTAAAATATATTAGTATCTCTGTGAATATGTAATGGGCACTTACATATTTTCAGTCCAAGACAAAAGACAGTGTTGTCTGTCATATGCACCCTGTGCTTTGTGGCAGCAGTGCATCCAGTAAAAGGCATTAAAGGGATGGACTAGATTCTGGGGATGTCAGGATACATACTGCCCACAGACAAATCATGTTCCAATGAATACCTCCTTACATCTGGTAAAAAAGTTGTTCTCAAAAATGCAGCTGGGGCTTAAGGTGCTCAGGCTGATTCTGACTCTCATTGTGCTAAAGACAATTGGCAGAAGTTTCAAAAAAAAAGGGTAGAGAGACATGACAAAAACTAAATCCTATATATTGAGAACTAAGAGACTCAGCTCCTATTGATACCTCCATATTGGTAAACAAAGCAGAGCCTCATTTAGAGAGCTTTGGTGCATCTAAAGGTCACAAGGAGTGGAACCTGGATTTCTATGAGGTGGTTTGGGAGGGTGCTCTCAGCTGCCTTTAATGGGCTTTTGAATTGAGTGGAAAGAGGTCATGACTTCTGTTTGGGGAGAGGTCCTTGTTACTGAAGACAGGTACAACGTGAGGATAGATTTTCTGTGACTGCAGGTGGTAAGCAGGGAAGAGGGTGGTAGGAAATGCTCTGAACCTGGATGCAGGGCTGTGTGTGATCTGTGGAGACAACTGGAAGCAAATCAAGGGCTTCCTGATACAAAAAATGGATCTGTGGGTTTGCACTTGAGTGTGGGGCTGTGGCTGTTAGAGAGGTTAAAATAAAACAAGCTAGTCTGATTAGATTATGAAATTAGGAAGCAGCAGATCTAATTTTTATTTCTAACTTGCTATACTATTAGTGCCAACTCATCTAGTTTCTCAGGGCATCAGTTTTTCCATCTGTGAAATGTGGATGATGTGACCATCATCAATATATTGCACAATGCAAGTACATTGTGATACCTACCCCCAGTGCCTTATCGACAGATTTTTATTTAGATACTTCACCACCTTTGAAATTACATTGAATAGCTGATTTGAAAGCTTTGCTGTAAATCTAAATATCACTGACACATTAAGAAGAATGAGGTGATCAAGTGATGAACTGCATTAACAAAAGAAGCGTGTTTAAATCTGGTATAAATGAGTTTGAACTTCAGTGGTATGAAGGGATTTTTATTTCGGCATTCTGCCAAAATGTGAGGCATTCACATTTTTTATACTCTTCATGGATTTTCTTGGAACATAAACAGCATATATATTATTGTTACAACTTTGCAGAAGTCAGTGACTCAAATACAATTTGACTGTTATTGATGAACTGTGTAAATAAGATTTGTTGTAGAGGAAGTAATTTTGTGAATGTAAAATGGCATAAAAAGGAGAGCTGTATGAGGCATCCATCACAGGATGCATTTTTTGCTTTCTCAAAACAAATAGATCAAAGGAGATACATTTATTTTGTAGAAGACTGTACACTGATTTGAGGATAGTCTTTGCACCAGTAATGGCTGTCACCCTCCAGAGTTTTCCAAAGTCTAACAACTTCATAATTTCAGAAGTTGAGTATCTCTTTCTAAGAGAGGGTAAAAGAAGACTCAGAGAAGAAGTGTAGCTTAACCTTTTCCATATAATCCATTTGTGAGTTTTGTGGAGAAAAAGCTATGAGATTAGTCCTAAATTGCACTGAATTGCAGCTTCAGTTTCAGTGCTGTAATATAAACCGTGCATTTTAATGTGTACATCGTGCTTGCTGCAGTACGAGAATGCAGAAGCAGAGCAATTACATCAGTAGAATGAACACATTTCTAATGGTATTCGTGTTATATGGATATATGGCTGTTGGCCTGTATGCTGATACTTTCATTGCTGCCATATACATGCAATCTACTTATGGTTAAGGTTGCCAGGCAAGTAATTACCAGAATGGAGTGCTAAGCAAGCAGTCCTGGTGTCAAAGAATCTGACCTTGTGAAGATAATGAGACAAGGAGAATTCAGAACAGATGAAAGCCAAGAGCACCTACTTTATCTACTGACAGCCAGAGAACACCTTCATGCTCAATCAGTTCCTGCTAATGAGACAAGATGGGGCAAGATGGTAAAACAGCAGTAACGGGCAAACTTTTTTTCAGCTTAATGATCTATAACTTAGTCGGATAAAATTGTCTTTTAAACCAGACAGTAACATAAGTATGAACAGAGAAATACGAAGAATGTATTGAATACATTTTGGTTTTGTTTACATTATAATGGGGGATGATTAATGGGCGGGGAAATATGCCCTGTAGTGTGGCTGGGGGAAGCTTAATCCATTTAACTTATCAAAGGGAAGGCAAAAGGGCAATGCAATCACTCTGAGAGTCCACATCAGGAGAGGAGCACAGTAATGGAGGGCTTTTCAGCCTAGCTGGCAAACAGACATAGCACATCCTGTCTGGAAGATGAAACTGGAGGAATTCACATGAGAAAAGGATAGCTTTTATTCATGAGGGTAATTTCTTAACATTCCTTCTTCCTCAAATTAAAATTTTTATTTAATTTATTTTAAATTAGGATTAGGTGCTTTTTGAAAGGTATAAATATTTATTATTTTGTTTTGGTTTGGTTTTGTTTTTTAATGTGTTTATAAATACTTGGTGGTCCAAGGGTGATTGTGAAGGGATCTTAGAGAGGTAACTCAGATGTGAATGTTGCTTGTCAGTCCGCACACAGCATCTTCAAATCTATTGGAAACTTTAAAGGTATGCAAATTGTAAAAGGTTGAAAACTAATGGACTAACTAAATTGACTCTTGGATTTGTATCAAGAACTAATGTAGGGGAATGTTCAAGTCTCTTTTAAACAGAGTATCATACAAAAAAATCACTCTGGTCTATTCTAATTTTGCAATCTATAAATAGGACTACTATTGTGGAGCCAGACCAAGATCAGGAAATTCTGGCATATGCTGTAGATTCCCTCTTCCAGCGCATGTTAGCTAGGCAGCCTTATGAGATGTTTGCAGGGGGCTAGCTGATTTTCTATGCTATATTCCTACATTCTCCTTTCCTTGCCATTTAAAGGATGCACAGGCATTACAAACTGTTCCTTATACTTTCACAAAGTTGCAGCCTCATTCTTTCCATTCTCTAATGTAAACCACTGCATTTATTCCGAGTTAAAAATTATAGTTCAACAAGACCTCTAAGATCATCGAATTCAACCACTAACCTAGCACTATGTCCACCAGTAAACCAGGTCCCTAAGCACCACATTTACATGTTTTTTCAACAATTCCAGAGGTAGTGATTCCACCACTTCCCTGTGCAGCCTACTCTAAAAGGCCAAATTCTCTAAAGCCTATCCTCTAAAGACCACAACTTGGTGATACACTGGGGAGATAGTGGACCCTGAAAAAATAGTTCAGTGGAGTCTTAGACTTACTTGAAACTCCAGACAAAATTGTAAATAAGAAGGGTCTATGGTAGGTTGATGGCAGAGGAAATATAAGCTCAATAACTGTTTGAAATCTTTTTCCTCTATTAGTTGTAGCAAAGAATTTAAGCTACCCAGAACGAACAAAACCACCTGTAAAGCACAGATCAGAGTTCCTGAGGGGCATTTTTCTCTGGAAGCAAAGAGAAGGACACTGTCCTCTTCTGTGGCTCTAGTGGCAGGAGGCTGAGAGGTTACAGAACCTCAGTTTTCCCAACCCCTTTTTGCTTAAGGGTTGTCTTAATTCCAAATACAAAGGCCTTTCTTTAACTGGCACTAAAAGGCCCATCTTTTCAGTAGGAGGAAAAGCCAAGTCCTCCTTTCAGGAAGCTGCTGGACAGAAGTTCTTCTCCTTCTGTACTGGGAGAGAACTAAAGCATAAATCCAGAAGCCAAGATTAGGACAGAAAGGAGCAGTGGTACTGGGGATTCTTCAGAACCAGTTTTTCTGGCCAGCTCAGGATTTCACCTAGTAGTTTCTTTCCTGATCAATGTTTGGACTTTCTTTAAATAAACCCATCAAACTTATCACCTACTTTTGATTTAGTGTTTCAGAGCAACTACATCACTCTTGGGGACTTCAGTGGCTCTTATTTGAGGCAAAAATCATGGTAGTTCCCAAATGCAAGTCATTACTGAAGTTTGAATGAGCTGCATCTCCTCTTGCAATGCTTGCCTCCTTTTCTTATCCCCTCTAATAAGCAGTGCAACACCTTGTGAAGTGAAGATCCCACACAGATGGTGAGTGATGCTGATTAATTCACGGGCCTGTCAGATAATGTTCCTAGCTCCTGTTTTGTTTTCTTTAGTCTTGTCCTACCCCTTGGTGGTTCATGATGGTGCCTGGTGGCCCTGTTCTGCCTGTGGCTTGGGGCGCCTGGTGCCCTGGCTTCCTAGGGTTGGTGAGTTTGTGGCCCCACAGGGCTTGTTGTTTGGGGTCACTGTGTGGGATGGCAAATACAGAGCCCCAAGGAAGTGCTGCTGCTGCAGGTTTGCCCTCAGAAGGCCTTCACTGAAAGTCACATCTTTCAGCCACAACTTCTGCCTCTGAACCCTTTCAGCTCCTTTTTGCACAAAAGTGTCCCACATGTCAAGAGAAGAGATACTGAAAAGATTTGCGAGCAGTGTTTCTCTTCCTAACTTGTCAAAACTGAGGACTGCAACTCTTTGCGCTATTCAATAAATTGTAAGGTTTTTATTTGTTTGTTTGTTTGAATTGGCCAGCTTAAAAGTAAAGTCATGCAAGCTGGTGCAAGGTTTTTTTTTTCCAGAAAGAGACAATTTGCTCTATTCACTTTGTTCTGCTCTGTTTTTCTGTTCTTTCTGGTGCTGTTCCAGATCCATCTGACACAGCAGCCCTGGGCACCACTGCCTCAGTCCTTCAGAGTTTATTATTTAAATCCAATAAGAGTGATAAGTGAGGTTTAAGGGCCCATATTCACACAGCTAGAAAAAATAGACAAGCCTTTTGATCTCACAAGCCTGTCTGCATGTGAACAAACCAGACTCGCAGCTGCTCAGGGAGCATGGGGAAGGCCCATTGCTGACCTGTGCTCCTGCTGACCCACACCTTGCTTTCCCCACCTCCAAAAGTGAGATAATGACACCTGTGCAGGGCACTGTAAAAGCCAGGTATCGAGATGAGCAAAAGCTAGGAAAGGGGCATGGACTGAAAACAACTTCCATCTCCCTGACAACAGTAGCTCAGCTGACCAGAGAAGCATCAGTTCACAGCAAGACTGTTGTATTCACCAAAGCTCTGCTGGTGAGAAACTGGCTGTATGTCAGGTGGTTTGGATTTTTATTCCAAAACTCCAGACGCATTCCTGAGGCCCCTGAGCATTTCCCATTGCGTCCATTTTCTTTAAGGTGAAAATAATTAAACAGCCCTTCAGTAATATATTAAGTATGATTTCAGTGAAGATCAAGTATGGATTGCTCAGCAGCTTCAGGTTCTTCTGCTATCCCACCCAGGGAATTACTGAGAATTCCCTGCTATTCCAGGGAACTCCTGAGAGTTCCCTGCTATTCCAGGGAATCACTGAGACTTTTCTGCTTTTCTCTCTCTTGTACCAGAGTCAGAGTACTGCAGCTGACAAACCTGGGCTTTTTTTCTAACTCTGATCCTGCATGGTGGTCCTCTCCCCAGGGTGGAAAACTCATTTTTTTACATGATTGGAGCACTCCTGCCCAACCCTGACTTGTCCCATTTTTGCCCCATATGTGAACTGTCTCCACCCCTGCTGCCCTATAGAATTTGTGAAATGAAATAAAATGTGAATCTTGTTTAACTGTGGGAAACAAAAGTAAGTTGATGTCTTCCTGTCTATCAGTTATTTTAAGCCTTTTCCCATTGCATTTAAAAGTGGGGGAAAATGTGATTTAAGGAAGAGTGAGAAGTAATTTGCCCACCCACTCATACACATCAGAAAAAAATGTTTTCCCCAACTTTAGCTTTACTTTTCCCAGTTGAAAGAGATTTTAAAAAAAGTCAAACAATGAAAGCATTTGGCACCAATATGATTTTTATTGCAGCTGTCATCCTTTTGTTAGAAAAATCTTGAGCAAATGTAACTAAATGCTGAAAATGGGCCCTCTCCTGTTATTTCAAACAACTTCTGAAATAATGACATCCAAATTATATCTGAAGATACAGAATTATGACTTTTCTTATAACAGCTGAGCTGCTTTTGGGAAACAATAATTTCAATGTTAGTGTAAAATTAAGCAAAGAGATTTCAGGGGTTAGAGAAGGATCTTCCTGGGTCTTTTAATTCACCTGTCCCATGGAAGCCGAATTTGTCTCACTATTTTTTTATTTTTAAGTACTTAATATGCAGAAATAATCTGATATTTTACAGTCTTAAAATAAACTGGAATGTATGTGTGCGTATGTTCACTGATATATAAAATAAAAATTAAAACGAACCTTTTTGCGTCTTGACTTTAGATTGTAGTATATATAAACCAAGGAGGACAAGCTTGTAGCATTGTCATGTTATTTTGTGTGGCCTTTTATTTTTCTTCCTGTTAATATCTCATTTTGTGTCTGGTTAGCAGCCAAATGACACCTGCTAGTTAAAAATAGAAAGCAACATACATTTCTTGAGTCAGTCAGGAGTCACTTCAGTCACACAGGTAACGTGGCTCAGCAGGCTCATTTTGGACTCTCATTGGCACAAGAAGCCAATAATTTGTGGGGGTTTTATGCATGTAGCTAGACTGAAGATTTTTAGTTCAAACAAATGTTTAGAACACACATCTATTTTCTGAAAGTTGCAAAAGAAGATTGCTTCATCTCAAAGACAAAAGTAGCTTTTTTCAAAGATAGGGACTATATTGAAAGTAGTTACTTAGAGTATTCTCTTTATTGTGGTATCATCACACTTAATACAGTATCTTTTTAAAAGCTGTCTTGAGCTCCACAAAATATATCATGTTGTGTCACCATGACATGCAGCTCCAAGATAATGCAGAGAGGGTGGCATGGCTGGGTGCTTAGTCTTGGCAGTGTTTGGAGAAAGCTGAGATCTGTGCACCTGATTCACGGGGCTGAGGTAACAAGGAGTCCCATGGGGAGGAAAGGGAAGCTGATATCCAGGGATCTAGGAGTGGAATAAAATCCTCTGTCAGCAGCTTGTGCTGCTCCATCCCTCCCGGCACTGCTGGCCCTCACTGTAACCTGCATTTTTCCATCACAGGCAGCTTAAAGCCCCTGGGGTGTGAGTGTGATCTGGGGGAGAAGCAGGTTGGCAGCACACTGGGGCAGTCAGATGCACACACTGCAGGACGCCTGTCAGTCAGGGCCATGGGGATGAGACACAGACGGAGTGAAATTCAGCCTCCTGACAGCTGATGCGGAGCTGACAGCTCTGCAACAGATACCAAAAGTAATTGTTAGGTGCAGCTTTGTGGAAGAAAAGGATCTAAGGCTGAGTGAGGTACAAACTGTCACATGAGGACTAACGATGGCAGCATCAGCTGTCCTGCTGTACAGATCCCTTCTGAAAAATCTACCTCAAATTCTATGTTTTATTTTTAAACCGACAACAGATAGTATAAACTGGGAGGTAGGTTCCAGGCAAACTTGAGTTCATCTACTGGAGGTTGAATTTTAGCTGAAGGACTGTCAGCTGAAGAGGGTGGAAGAAGCCTTGACAGCCTAGATTTTGTACTTGCTTAGAGAGCCAGAACAACTATTTGTGCTGAGGGTGGCCCTGGGCAGAAGTGGGAAGGGAAGAACAATCCCCAGGCTTGAGAGGTATGGGAGAAATGTGAAATCCAGGGTAAGCTTCTATCTGCTACTATTTTACTGACAAAATGGGATGCATGAATGTTCAGTAACAGCAACAGCAATATCATTACAGGCAGGTGCAGTTTAAATATAGCTTTCATTGAAGAACTTGAGTTAGTATGTTTTTCAGCTCAATTTGTCTGTCTTCTTATCTACTGACATCCTTTTGTATCACTTAGTGACACATATCACCTTGGCCAGATGTTTTCAAACATATTGAATAAAATATTTCAATATTTTACATTAGATGAGCAAGTAATACAAGTCCACAATGCTTCCATGTCCTCTAAAGGAGTGAGAAACTAAGCCACTCAACATTTTAGGCTGAAGATCCTACACAGTCAATATCTTCATATTTTACTAAGTCCACATTTTCTAAAGGCAAATTTCTCAAGTTACACAAAGAGGAACTGAGTTATGGTATTGGATGTAAATTTCATAATTTGCCTGCTAACAGTTTAGATTTGTAATAACTGTTTTACTACCTCGAACAGGATGAGTGAGAAGATGACAAAATCTGTGTAGTATAGTGTGATGATCTATCTTTACATAATGTTCAGGTCTGCAATTCTGGTCCAGGAAACTTGGCTGATGTGTATCTTTTTTGGATGTATTCAGACTGGGAGTTTTGGATAAAAGCACAGAACGTGTAACTTCTTGTTAGGAATCTGTTAAACCTTATGGCTATTGATCCATTGCAGTTTTGTTTAAAATAGAAGCATACATAAAGGCAACACTTATGTGCAAACAAAAAAGAATAAGGTTTTTTCAAAGCAATGAATCTGAATTGAATTTATAAATATCCATGAAAAAATGACATAATTTTCATAGAAGTCTCCCAAGTTTTCTGAATGTTTATCCTTTCTGTAATCACTGGAAGAGTGGCTGCAGACTGTATTTATTTTATTTTCAAAATGTGATGAGACTAAGAAGTTTAGAAGCAGAATAGCTATTTAGAATATCTTTCAAATTCAGCACATTTGTATGCTTCATACAAAAGAGACAGTCCTCAGATCAGTAAGAGGGAAATAAAATGGGAGAAAGGGATGGCTTATGTTTTTGGTAAAGAACTAAAGATGAATTATGCTGTTCATTCTGTAATTCTTGAGCTTATCACATCTTCCTCTGTGTGTCTGTCTTCATAGATAGACAAATGACAGATGACATCTGCCTGCATCTGAACACAATGTTAAAACATACAGAGGCACTCAGGTAGGATCCATTACCTCAGCAAGAAGCCAGCCCTAGAAAACCTAAGAAAAACCCAAAAAAACCCACCCAAACCAACACAAACCCTGGGACTAAACCAAAGGTTGTGTTTTAGGGTTTTTTTTTTCTGTCTTTGTGTGTGTGTTTTTTTTGTTTTTGTTTTTTTATGTTTATTTTTTTACTGAAATATTGAAATATCTTAAATTATAGAAATCATGTATCTGTATAAAACAATTTATGAAATGTTTTGCCTGATTAGGCATTCTGGAATGACTGGATGCATTGCCAAAGATTTAGCATATCTTTTTTACATCTATTGTTTTAAGTGTTTCAAACCACTTTTTTTATCTGAGGTTCATTATCATTGCTTGATTTCTCTTACCACTTTTCTCCCCTAAAAAATTGCAACTGTTTTATTCTTCATCTCTTGCACTTCAGCCTTATGTTTTCTTTCTCTCTTGCTTCATTATTTTCCATGACATTTACTTTTTGTCTTCTGCTTTGACTCTGCTCTCAAAGCAAAAGAAAATCAAAACACGACCAACAAAAATTACTCAAACCCAACACCTTTCCACAGAATCACAGAACTGTTGGGGTTGGAAGGCCGCTCTGGAGATCTCCTCATCCAAGCCTGCTGCCAAGGCAGGGTCACCCAGAACAGGTGACGCAGGAATGTGTCCAGCTGGGTTTGGAATAGCCTCCCTGGACAGCCTGTTCCAGTGCTCTGCCCCTCTCAGTGTAAGGAAGCTTTTCCTCATGCTTAGGTGGAACTGCTTGTGGTTTAGTTTATGGCCATTCCTTTTTGTCCTGTCACTGGGTACCACTGAACGGAATCTAACGCCATCCATATTCAGTCATCGGAAATCTCCATGAGCTCAGTGGAAGTAGCTGTGGCATTATTGTTCTGGAATGGTGATAGGATGGCTGCTAGGGAATAATCTTATTGGATAACTTAATCTTGTATCATCCCAAGATTTTCAAGAGCAAGATCTATGCTGCCAAATGTATGAAATTGAAATGTATTTTCTACATGGAATAAACAGTCTCTTTAATTGCCCTTTTGGAGTCCTATGACATTAACAGAACTTGCATTATTAAATCATTGCAGATGCCAGACTCATAATTAAATGATTATCATGGACTAGATGAAGGGAGACAACTACATGTACCCTCTTCTTTTAACCCTCTTTTCTACTATTATTCAACCTGTGCAAATCAGGTAGAACATCATAAAATCTAGAGAAGAAAACATAAGGTTTCTACGGTAAATGTTAATTGTTGATCTGGGTGCAAGATATCTCTGAAAATAAAGTCAAAGCATCAAGAAGGTAGGAAAGAACACCTGAAGGTCATCTAGTCAAACCTGCTCCTCAAGACATTTTTCAAGAAGTAAACAAAACAGTTAGTTGCTGTTTCCCTGGTGACCTAGGCAAATATAAAAATAAAACCACTAGATAGTTACTTCATTATTTAGTCTAATCTTTTCTAGTCATGAGGTAAACCTTTATTATAATATAACTCCATTATACTTGTGTGGACATCAAGCAGATTAAGAGAATTTCTTCAGGTTTTGGAGATATTCAAAGGTTCAAATGAATACTAAAGTTAAAAGTAGATAAACATTTCCTCATTTGCAAAAAGTATTAGCCCCTTTCTTCCCTCATGATAGGATGGTGATCTGATTTTCACCTGCACAACCATATTTGATATTCTGGAATATTCATCATATTGTTCTTCAATTATCTTTTGCTCCATGGTTGATTTGCATCTTATGCTGTTGCAAACATTCTTTTTCGCATGACATAAAACCAAAGTTAGAAAAGCACAACATTGCAAAGCAAACATTATGCCACATGGAACAGTCAATTAACGAAGTTAGGGATTCTGAGATAGGACTGCAACATACAATATTTGGTCAACTACCAAAGAGTTCCAAGGACCTCTTGAGCTCCTTAGAACATCTTTACCATGCCTGAAGACAGAAAATTTTAACAGTTACCTAACTCAAATCTCAGGTTTGCTGCTCTCTAGGTTACATGTGATGGAGCTTTTAAAGATGTCTTAAAATTCTCTTACAGGGTTCATTTAAATTGAAAACAGATAGAAAAGAACTACTGCTAATTTTTAGATAGATGTCCCAAAGAATTTTACAGTAAATCTCCCAGTCTTTGGCTCTTAAGGATGTTGACTCAACTTTCTACAAAATAATCCGGTGACTTAAACCTCACATATGATCAATGAAAGCAGAGCAACCTCAGTAATGGGTGTAAATTGACCTGAAGCCATTCTGAAAGTTTCCAGTTACCTAACAATTCTCATTTGTTTTAATAATGAAAAAAAACCAACACATACTGTGGTTGCTTGAAGAAGAAAGACTCCTGATTGAGCTATTAGAAGTCAGTAACAATTGAACTTGAAAAAAATCTGTAGACGTTTTGTTTTACAAATTCTTCAGAACATTAATTTCACATCCTGTTCTTTAAAATCTGTTTGCTTTTGTGGCAATAATTATTGAGGATGTGAGTGAATCAGAGCCTGAATCATTTAAGACCTCTACATCCATGAATAATGTTCACCAGTGACTATTTCTCAGCTCCGTATTTATGCAGTAATTCCAACAATGAAGTCTTGTTGCGTTACAAGAAAATAAACATTAAAGTAAACAGCTTGTTCTGTATTGAGATGATTAGAGGAGGAATTCAACAAAGACTAGATTCTGTCAGTCCAGTTAGGAGTTTATTATCCAAAGCTGTTATGATAACAGTGTTATTTCAGTGGATACAGGCTGTTCAAGTTTCCTGGGATTTTAAGGTGAATTCAGGTCATTCATTACTTTTGTTGACACTATAAATCCGTAGCATTAGAAAAGAGTGAAAAGAGATAAGTATTCTACAAATAGTACAAATAAATATGGAAGAGATCACTTTAACCCCCTACTTCTTCTTGTATGAAAATCCGTCTTCTTTCTTGATAGGAGCGCAAAAATGAGATGGAAGCAAAAACCACCAAATTTTTTTTTTTCCAGCCATACTGTGCAGACTTTATTATGCATGCAGGACAACCTCTGAAGCTCTCAAGCTTTCACACTCTGTAGCTGCTCTTGAGTCTTTGAATGGTGGAGTTCAACACCACCAATGAAAACATCAGAAACTGGGAACTTGCCTAATAAATTATTTCTTGTAGAATGTGATTTAAAATCAATGTAATATATACTGTGAACAACCCTCAATTTATATGTGACTTGTAGAAGAAGTTGTGTTGAAATTTGTGGTTCAGTTGCAATTGTAGTAGATCTTCTCAGCACCTTTGCATTGATTATAGCTGGACATTTTTCTTCAAGTGGATTCCTCTTCTTTTTACTTTCAAAGGAGTTGAAGGACCAAAAAAAAGGGCAGCTATGTCCCCAAGTTTTCCAGATGGATAGTAGGATTTTCCTATTTCCAATTTATTTCCCTCAGATTGTTATTTGCCATGAAAAATGTAGAAAATTAGTCTCCTGTTACATAGCTTCTAAACAGACGCATCTTTCTTGTTCATTGCATTAATTGCTCTGTTTTGTTAATATCTCTACAGTTACTCTACTTTTAATTATGGAATAAAACCTGTTTATTTCCTTTTCTCTGGTAGAGGAAAAGCCATGGTAGAGACCTTACACCTGTATTCTCTCTATCAGGACGAGTTCTGATGGTCATCTTACTGCCTTGGGTGTTTATGGCAAATGAAAAGCTGCAGGACTCAAATCACTGGAAATTTCATTAATGGGGAAGAAAGCTAAGCTACTGTCTGGAGCAATGTTAACAGAACATCTCTGGTTTGAGAGCTCATCAATCACTCTCAGATATACAAATGGTCAAATGTGAGTCTTATGAGGGATGGAACTGTGTTATAAAGGATTTGAGTTGCAGTTCTTGCTTTTCATAACTGGAAATCAACTTGAATATTTTAAGTAATTCTTCAGAGTTTTGAGGTTTACTGCCATCAGTACTGAAGTTTCACTTAGAAATCTTGGAATGATCATCATCCTAGTTATTCCAGCTTAAATGTGCAAGCTCAAAACATCTTGCCCTTTTGGGACATATATAGTTTTCATTATCAGATTGTGCTGTCCAATGATACCTTTAGAAAAGATATTAATAAAAACATGAAGAATCTGTCCAAGTAGAGAGGAAGTAGATAAATACTTACAAAAGCATTAGAACACAATCCTGCAATTTCCTGCAATCCTTTCTGTCATAAGCTGTTTTAAATGAGTACCCTTTCTAGAGGGAAATACTCTTCTCTTTGTAGGACCTGGTATGCAAACTCTTTGAGACTTTGATATCTCCTGTCTTCAGAATCTACCTTCCAAAGGCCCAAATTCAGAACAAGGTGTTGAGATGAAGTGAGATGAGATGAGATGAGATGAGATGAGATGAGATGAGATGAGATGAGATGAGATGAGATGAGATGAGGTGATGCAGCCAGTCACCCTCAGGTAATTATCAGGGGACACACTTTGAATGCTCAGATTCCTTCTCTTCTATTCCACGTGTACAGAGCCTGGCAGACGACACATTCACTCAACACTGCGCTTACTATTAAACACCTTTCAACAAACACGAGCAAAACCATTCTGCCATAGACACTAACTCCTACTTCCAGTGGAAGGCTCTTGCAGCTACAGGGAGGGGAATCATCATCTGTGTGGGGAGCAGCAGCACGTCCTCCTGTGAGCATCTCTGCTGTCAGGACAGCTCCTTGTCTCACACGAGTGTTGGTGCAGGCTGCATTTCAGCTCAGTTGGGAGTCCTGCTGCCCATTGAGCCCATCTCACTGCGCGCAGCATGGGCTGACTGACGCCCTTTAAGGCAAATGTAGAAAGTTTGCTGTAAAACCTGATATAGCTCCTGACATTGATGGATATGAATAGTGAGAAATGTCAGTTCAGGATGAAAAGCTACTGGTGAAACAGTGTCCTCTGAACATATTCCCTCAATACCACGGTAGACTTCTGCAGCCTTGATTTTCTTGACACAGAAGCTGGTAACAAGCGGTCTAGATGTAACTTCAGTTACATTACTTTCAAAGAGTTGAAAAGGCTGCAGCCCGATTTGCAGAGTACATTTTCACTCCTAATGTGGAAGAAGGTTGTTTTTGTGCTGTTGGATACATGGAATATGATGCATATACATGTACAAATTCAAGTTGTTGCAAGTCTGCTTTTAACAATTGTGTATATGGGAGCAGGACATACTGCAAAGCAGCATTCTCTGTCATCATCTCCCTTTTACCTAGCCAATAACCCAAGTGTCTTGGTAAGAATGCAGAAAGACCTCTATTTGAGCAGGTACAGATTTTTATGTCCTGAAAATATTAGACTTTCTCTAAAGAATTATACTCCCTGACCCAGCGAGTTAAAGGACTGTGTTAGTCCCTAGGTTCTGTCTTGGCTGATAAATTATTTGTTTGTATAGAAGTTGATTGCATTTATGCTTTTCAAAAATACCTAGACATTGGCTCCTGACTTTATGCAAACATCTCTGATTTATGAAAAAAGTTTACAAAGAGAAAAAATGTAACCAATTCTACCTAAGGACATTTTAAATTATGTTTTGTACATCGATTGTTCTTACTGTTGTTTTTAAGGAAGAGATTTTAAGCTGCTATTTAAAAAAAAGTTATTACTTTACTTGGACAGATTTTTAAAGGTAAGAACATGACTTCACATACAAAAAAATACGACAAATAGTCCTCAGAAGACATTTGGAAATTTTTACAAAGCTTTCCCTGTAAATGCTGTTGCTACATCTGTTCCTTACATGCAGCAGTTTGTACAACAGAACGTTTTAACAAATGTCGAAGATATGCAGCACTTACCACATTTGCAGATCATTCATCAAATGAAAACTTTTACCTTAAAACTTCTTTCTTTCATGCTGTAGGTATAGTGAAAAGCTAAAGCCAACAGAGATATTTTATTTGAATATTAATGAGGAATATTCCTTTGCTGTTCAAGGTCTCATGTAATGCCTAATAAGGGGTAAGAATAAATATTACTGGCAGTCATGCAATTTTCTCTCTCACCCTTTCTGTGGTACTGAAATACTATATAAAACTGAATTATTTAGACAAAAATACTAGATTTATAATTATTTGTAAATTGGCTGGTTCATCTGGGTGAATGGCTTTGGGACTGTTGTATAAGCTTGTTACACAGACACTTTCTAACATACAATGAAGGCAAAGACACTTCTATAGGATATTTCACAGAAAGCTTAACTTTGGCACTCTGAGTATTCTCCTCAGGATACTGAAAATAACTAAAGCTTCTCAAGAACATTTTTTATTTGTTTGTTTGTTTGTTGGTTATATTGGCATATTTAGTGTTCCTGGGCTAAGAAGAAAAATTCTGTTTCCATTGCCTCCTGTAAGTTCTGTTTGTTCTGGGCTTTACTAAGTGCCTTTCAAACATGGCAGAAGGATTGTGTGCAAGTCCATTGCCAGAGTGAAGGCAAAGACATATATTTCGTGCAGTCACAGAGTGGCTGAGGTTGGAATGGACCTCTGGAGATCATCTAGCCCAACCTCCTACTCAATCAAGTCACCCAGAACAGGTTGCTCCAGAAGTGTCCAGTTGAATTTTGAGTACCTCCAAGGATTAAGACCCCATAGCTTCTCTGGGCAGCCTGTAGAAAAAGGTAGAAAGTAAAAGTTATGTTGAAGAAAAACTTCCTGCATTTCTGTTTGTGCCCATTGCCTCTTGTCCTGTCACTGGACACCACTGGAAAGAGCTTGGGTCCATCTTTTTCATTCCCTTCCACCAGGTATTTATACACATTGATAAAATAAACCCAAGGCTTCTCTTCTCCAGACTGAACAGGCACAGATTTCTCTCCACACATCAGATGTTCCAGTCTTTGAGTCATCCTTACGGCCCTTCCTCAGACTCTCGTGCAGGGGAGCCCAAATCTAGTCCCAGCACTTAAGATGTGTCTAACCAGGACTGACATGAGGGAAAGGATTACCTCCCTCTACCTGCTGGCAACATTTTTGTTAATGGACAGCCATTCCTCCTAGTTGTGTATAATCAGAAAATTTGCCAAAAGTGCCCTCTGTCTTGTTGTCCGGGCTATTAATGGAGATGTCACCTTCCTGGGACTGAGGTGGGGCTGACTGGCTTGTAGTTCCTCAGATCCTCCTTATTTCCATTCTAGAAGATAGGAGCAACCTCCAGTCCTCAGGAATTTCCCTGAACACCTTCACCTTTTAAAGACAATTGAGAGTGGCCTTGCAGTGACATCATCCAGCTCCCTCAGAACTTGTGGGTTCATCCTGCCAGATCCTGCGTAAATTCCACTTTGTTTAAATATTCCCTAACCTGACCCTTCTCTACCAAGAGTAAATCTGCCTTGGTCCCTACCTTCACTCAGGAGTCTGGGGTTCCTGAAGGCTGATCTTAAAAGGGTGAGACAAAGAGACATTCAGCACCTTGGCCTTTTCCCTCTCCTTTTTCACCAGGTCTCCTGCCCCATTCAGCCCACATTTTCTCCAGTCTTCCTTTTGCTGCTTCTGTACTCTTGGAAACATTTCCTGCTGCCATTCACGTCCCTCAGCAGATTTAACCCCAGTGGATTTTTTGCTTTACTAACCCCATCACATGCTCCCTTTACTTCTGCATAACTTGACCCTACTTCAACCTCGTATGTTTCCTTTTTGAGCCTGAGCTCAATCAGAAACTCCTTGTTCAACCATGCAGGTCTTTTGCCATCTTTGTTTGACCTTCCAACCATGGGAATAATAATTGGGATAATTTCCAAACCTGTAGGTGGTGGTGCCCCAAAACCAACAAGTACTCCTGCACCTCTCTTCTCTCCAGAGCTTTATCCTATGGGAGTATCCAAGCAGTTCCCTGAAGAGGTCCTAGGCTGCTCTCCTGAGGTCCAGGGCTGGGAATTCTTCTATTTGTGTTGCTTCCTCCCCTCAGGATCCTGAACTCCAGCATCCTGTGATCACTGTAGCCAAAGCTGCTCCCAACCTTCACATGCCAAACAAACCCTCTCCTGTTTGTAAGCATGAGGTGCAACAGAGCAAGCCCCCTTGTTGGCTCTGTGATAATCTGTTTTAGGAAGTTATTATCAATACCTTTCAGAAACCTCCTGGATTGCTTGTGCAATGCTGTGGTGGCCTTTCAACAGAAAATGGGATATGCAGAAAACCAGGGCCTGTGAATGGGAGGATTCTTCTTTGAAGGAATGACCATCCTGTGCTCTCTAACAGTGAGGTTGCCCAGTCTCTTTTTTTGGTCAAGGCGTGTCTGCAAAATATTCTAGTTTTAAGACAGCATATTTGTTTTTGCCAAAAATACCAACTGTGTCCACCTTCGTATCTGGGATAATAAAGTTCTTGTTGTGCAAAGAGATGTAACTTTTGGAAAGATACACAGAAATACTTCCAGCATACGTGGCTGGCTTTCATAACCAAGTCGTCAGTGCTCTGAAGGTAGTCTAGAATATTCTGGTTCATAAACTCAAGGACTGAAGGACAAAGCTTATCTCTGATTTAGACTTCCCATTTGACATCTCTTATGTCTTTATTGGAATGTCTCTCCTGGACAACATTGTACACCTCCGCTCAAACCCTGTCCTTTGCTAAGCAAAAGGATTTTATAAGAATTTAAAATTGCCTTCATTTAGTTACAAAGTGGGGGTTTTTTTGTTTGTTTTTGTTTGTTTGTTTGTTTTTCCTTTGGAGAACTTCTGTCCCCTAAATGAAATGGGATACAAGAAGGTACGGACTGTCTCTTGTTCTGTGTTACCACTTTCTTGAAGCAGTTCACGAGTCCCTTAATCCGCAGGATCAAACCTGCATTTCTGGGGCCCACCACCCCACCAAGGCTACTCCTGGGTCAGAGTGTTTGGGTCACACCACTTTTTCTAGCTAGTGTGGCAGTGCAGCCAATACTCTTAGGACATGGTATGCTCAACCCTACCACCTCTGGCTGCGGTTCAGTCTGTAAATGCAAAGCAAAGCCTATATGTCTCTGATAACATTCAGTGAGAGGCCTTTTGAGGACATATTTTTTTTTATTATTCTATTTTAAAATATTTTTTGTTGTGTTATGCTATAAGTGATTTCACTGCCTGCCATACTGCAATAAAATGTGGCCTTATGATTCCTCTTGCAAGTTAAATATCTTTGTGAAATTTATTAGTAATTTGTAGCTGTACTATCTATTTTGATTTAATGCTTTATTTTCAAATAAGATTAATTCAGAGATTAAAAGTGAATAATTTTTTCAGGGGATTAAATTTGCATTTTTGTATTTTTTTTCTAAACTTTTCCAAAGTGATTGGCTTAAGCTGCCATTAGATTTCATTAAAATATGACAGTACTGTGACTGGTATTTTTAAAGACACAGAAATGCAGAAAGCAAAGTCTATCTGTCCTCAGTAGTTAATGATCAAATAGAAATAATTTTATTGATTCTGAAGTAACTAAATTAGAGTCTTTGGATTTTGTGCCCTCTCTTCAGGTTCAATTTTTGTAATTTAAACACTGTTTTTAATTCTCACTGCGTTGATCCCATGGCTTAAAAGCACATGCTAATAAAATGCAAAAATGGGATTTGATGTGTCCTTTAATATTTCTATTGGTGGAATGAATGGGGTCACTTTTGAGCTGGGTCACTTCTGATGCAGTTCTGATTTCTGTAGCTGCAGTACTAGATTTTGACCACTGAGTGTCAGACACTGAATAAACTTTTGACATTTTTTACCTTTTTGTTTCACCCCTTTCCCACTGTAGCACAGTGTCAAAAAGAGAAGGTTGTGACATATTTTCCTAGCTCTGCTTTAACCAGAAAAAAATATTCCAATTGTGTGATAGATTAAATTCCATCTCTCAGACAGAAAGAGAACAAATTTGAGCTTGCTAAAAAGAAAGTTTTAAAGCACACACTACAAGTGCCTTGCTATATTTGTTACTGGTGGCACAGCATTGCAGAAAGTTGTATTTTACTGATAAGAGTTTGTGTGGGCAGCTAAACTCCTGTTCACGATGCCTCTGTTGCATACTGTTTGTTTCTCCTCAAAAACAGCGGATAGACATCACCCTAAATTACTTCTCAGGATTATTCTGGGGTTTATTAGCTGGGACTGTGAGATGAGGATACCCCCATGTCTGTCTCTGTTATGTGCTAACAGTACGTGTACTCTGCTACACAGCCTTGGTGAGAGCTTTGAGTGTTTCTTGGTGGAGACAAACCAAGCAGCAACTTCTTTCCTAGGGCATTCAGCTCCTTTTCCTCTCAGCCTTTAACTATTGCAAATATACAGATGAAACACTGACGCATAGGCCCAACCTTACGGTGCTGTTGTTGCTACCTTGGCGAATCCTCAGAGACATAACTGAGGCCAGAGCTTGGTATCAGGGATATAATACTCATTGCTGTGTTAAAATGGAAGGACACAGTTGAGGCAGCCACTACTGCAGCCAAACAGAGCTGCTACTGAAGTAGCTGTGTACTTCAGCTTTTCTAATTATTTTCATTGTAAGTCTATAGCTTTCTGCTGATCTTACACACCTGTCTTGCTCTCTTGGTCCTTTCCCTTAATGTGTCTGCCTGATAAAAAGAGGGGTGGGTATCTCACACTATGTTGCAGAGGAAATGGAAAGGCAGGAAAAGAAGTGGAAGAACTGGTAAGCGAACCTGCACCAAAGAGATCCCAATGACTGTGGCTGGGAGCAGAGGGAGAATCTCAGGTGGCACAGGGCAGACGAGGGGGTGCAGGGGCAGGGGACAGAATTGTAAGGTGTGTCTGTAGTGGATGTAAAATCCTGGGCTTTGTTCCTACTTGTGCAGAAGAAAAAATTACAGTTCTGTGCAAGAAACCTTAACTACAGGGAAACACCCAAAGCAACATTGCCTTTGCAACCTTAGGTCAGCTACTAATGGATGTTTAGAAGTCTTGGTAATGGCCATTTAATGTTTTTTTTGGTACAATCTCCAAAGGAATTTGGAGATTTAGGTGGAATCTCTATTTTTGCTACAGAGCTAAGAGTTATGCATATGATTTTTTTCTAGTTTTCTCTGCTACATGATGCTGTAAAGTGTTAAACACTTTTTGGAAAACCACTTGAAAGGCAATCAACTAAACGGGACCCAAATGTTTTTGTGCCTCAGCTTCCTCCCCTTCTGTAAAGTGTCTTTGCTCTTATCTCTCAACCATACAAGAGAGATAAATTCATAATGACTGTGGAGGAGTTGCTGCGAAATGACATCATCACAGAAAATTCCAGGAGGGAACTCATAACCTCATACTTGATATAACATTGATCTGTGACGCTGCAAATGAAGTCTGAGCCATCCCTTGAAAGGAGGTACCTAGAAAGGTTGAATAAAAGTTTGCACATCAGCTGTTTTGCACATCAAATGAGCCTGGGATATGATTCTTTGGCCTTATCACATTGTATACCCTGTCACACAACAGAGTATTTCACCTCACATTGCTTATAGACAAAAATGGTTGGATAAAATTTGGACAGAAACCTTTTTATTTTTTTCCTCTCATTTTCTGACCTATCTTAAACTTTTCTTTTAATATGATTTTTAATCTCACAGCCCAACTGTGAAAAGGCAGCTCCTGCTTTCCTAAGGACAGGGTGTTGGTCAATTCACTGTCCACTGAGAACAAATGTTTTCTGACAATACTTTCCTCATAGTGATCTCTCTTCTTTTTTCCATTTCTTCATCTATCAAACACTAGATAAGTTACTTTTAGAAATACAGCTTTCAATTTTAAACTGGTTTATGCAGCATTTTCATCACAATTCAGTCCTTTGTAATTGGATCATTTATAAAATTGCCCAAGGAGGAACATTGTTTCCAAGAAGTATGAGTAAGATGCCATTATGAGGATCTAATAACAAAACCAAGAGTTTTCACTCAAAAATGAATAGTCTGACCTGGCCTGGGAACACTATAAACACTAGTAAATAGTTAAAATCAATCTGTTGAGTCAGAGAGGACAGAAAGCAATGCTGGGCTGCAGGTTTGTCTCCTTAGTGAGAAGAGATTTCCATATTGTCTGCTGCCCACATGAAGGCAGCATGAAGGCTCAATGTGCTTACTTCATTCGGGTGATTTTGTTGCTGTCTGCTCTACAAGACAGTTTACATTTTGCCTTGGTGCTCTTCGTAAAAGATCCCTGCACAGTGCAAGGTAGACTTCAAAATACCCTGTGCAGTCCCCACAGGGAGACTGACCCTCTGTCACAGACACTATCTAGCTTTTTTCTCTTCAAGAAAAAGAGGGGCGCTGAGGCAAAACGTTAGAATGAACAAAATAGTTAACTGAAAACTTAATTAGACAGGAACAGAGCCTTAATGGTGAAAGCCTGGCCTGCTAGCACATACTCTGACTCGGGTGGGGCTGCAGTTCACATCTCTGGTTGTAACAGGTACAATCAAATCCAAAGTTAGAAGAAGATTACACAGACTTTTAATATTTGAAAATGAATTGAAATGCTTGATGTCACAGGATCCAGTGTGTTTTCAGAATGGACCATAGAGATAAAAATAGGAAACTTGCATTTTGCTCCTAAACTAAACAGGACTCAGAATTACAGAGATGCAAGTGGCTTTTGGTTCAAATCAAATCTCAAGATTTCAGTGGTCTGAAAAAGGCAATTCAAACCACAGCCCAGGGAGTGGCACATTTAAACAGGTGGTAATCTTCCCTTCCTCCGCCGTCCCTTAAACGTCACATCTGGCTTGAAGTTGTGCTGCTCCCTGCAGGTTTGCCTGAGTCTTCAGGCAGAGGTAGCTTTTGGAAGACAGGAAGGCAAATAGTTGAAACAGAGAACACAATAACCTCTAATCAATTTAGACAGGACACTGTTGGTCTCTGTGGACTATTTTGAAGAGATCTCAAAGGAGAGCTTAAAAAGGCAGCTTTATTGCCTGAAGGCTTGACAGAAGTTAACACTTCTCCTTGAAAAGCGCAAGTCAAAATGGATGGAAATTGCTACATCTAAAGCACGGGTGAGTTTGGTGGATGAATCACTAGGAAAAAACTTTACAAACTGTTTTGCAAGAGGACGAGCCTAGAGAGCTCCCTACTGGTCTTTAAGCACCTTTGAAGATGTTTTTTTTCAGTATTGCAGTAATTGTGAAAACCACAGCAATGATGTTGAGCCAGTTATACATTTTGTTTTGTAATAAAAGCCACGTAAATCTCTGATACTGAGGTACTATGGAATACCAAAATCTCCCCCACAAAAATAAACAAAGGTAGTTAGATCAGGTCAATTAAAATATGCTCGGGTGTTGTCTTTTTAAACTTCTAGTTCTTTGTGATTTAAATAAAATGAAGAAATTCTCTTTATCTTGAGAATAAATTATTTTATTTTAAATCCCATGTAAATAAAATCTTAGAGCAGTTTCAAGGCTGGAATTCTTTCTGAGATCAGAAAATTTATAAAATTATCTCAGGTCCAGTTTTAACTATTCAATATTTTAGAAACAAAAAAAAATTGTCTTGATAACCTCTCAACTACTTCTGCTCAGCATTAGCAGCCAGGATTATTTTATTTCTCCCAGTAAGTCTTGCAGTTGATTGTGAGACACTATTAAGCTGCAGGCAGATGTCCATTGTGGCTCACAAGAGTTTTTATTAATATGAATTTCCTATGTAGTGAGAGCACAAAATGCATCCTTCCAGTTTTTATAATAGAACCCACTTCTGAGCAAAGGTAACAGGCAGAAATACCACTGTTTGTTATGGGGCACAATCAGCCAGACAGACCAGGGCAAAAAGGGCTTATCTTGCAGTAAGTTAATTTGAACAGAAAACTATTTTGGATTGAAATCTAATCAAGTGTTTGAGACAGTTCTGTTTGGAAAGGGCAGATGATTTTCACTTTGAATTGCTTCATTGCAAAATCTCTGCCAAATTATCTCGCTGGCAAGATGGAGCCACCTGGCATTTTTGAATGGCTGCTGGGAGTGGCTGCATGCCAAAAATTTGCCAGATTGCAGCGATTAGTTTTAAAGAACTTGGCCTATGCTGTTCTTTCTCTGTGCAATGTCCTCGGGTCCTTCAATCCAGGCAGATTCCTGAACACTTATCAGGAAGGATGTGGAGCTTTTGGAGTTAGAGAGGACACTCTTGCATCTGCACTTTTGGTCACCATGAGGTAACGTGGCACATTTCTGATGTTCCCGGGAATCTCCCTGCTTTTTGCCTTCAATCTTCTGCTATGAAGTGTTTGTTGAAAGGCAAAGGTTGTGCATAGCTGCCTTCTGGAAATGAGAAGGTTGCTATGCTGAGAGGCCATAATGGGAGGCACAGGCATTCTTGGCTCTACATCCATTGTGAACATCCACAATGAAGAGGCTCCTGCACCACTGATTAGGAGTGATCTTTGTTACAGGATGTTTTTCCCTTGGCAAATATGTAGGTTTGATAAAGCTCCCCCATGCTGAATAACGACCCAAGGCCAAGCACCAATTAATAGTCTAGTTTATAAACGGAGAAGGAAACAGAATCTGCCTTTTAGCCTTTGAATAGCAAGCCTGTTTTAAACAGCTTGACTGTCATCTCTTTAAATTCACCTAGAAGATCTGCAGGCTTTAGCTCATTGCCTCTGTGGATCTCTGCAGTCCTGGGCAAGCTTTCCAGGACCTTGGTGTAAAAGAAGCTTAGGCCTGCTATTTGTGTATTACTGAAACTTCTTTCAAAACTGCTGTGACAAGTAGAACAGCACCATTATAAAGCAAGAATTTTGGGAAATGTGCCTTTGGAACTTTTTAGGAAGGAGGAGGAGAGACCATCTGTTTTGCTTGTCACAATTCTTGTTTGTTTAAGATGTGAATTGCCAGAAATGTGGAAAGATTGGGTACAACGACAAGTGATAGAGTAATTTTCACACTGGACTTATGGGAAGCATGTGTTGTCCATCTGTGTGATTCTCATTTTATGCAAATTTAGGAAATATAATCTTATGTCTAATTGTCCAAAGGTAGTTCTGAACATTCAAATAGAGGAAAGATACCACACCATATCGTCAGTAGGCCTTCCTTTGGCTCCCTAACACGGCAGTGCAGAATGCTGCTTGTTTGAAACTACAAATCATAATAAACATTTATATTTAGAACCCCATAAAATAATGTTTCAGGGTCTGAAAAACACTTCAGACCCATGCTTGGGTTTTCCTGGAAGTGTAACAGGATGCCACAATTTTCCTGGCCTTCCTAAGCAGATGTTACCAACCTGCCCTGAGCCACATGCTGATGCCTGCTGGATCCTGCTGCTGGGGGGATACTAGAAGGGCCTGGTGAGAGTTTGGGGGCTAAAAAATACATAGCTGTGTATGGTTAAAGCTTAAACAAGCTTAAATCTGAGCTTCTGGGAAGAGGTTTTAATTTAAGGTTGGTTTTGGGGGAGGAAAGTGTTTACTTGCCTTCTTAAAAAAGAAAAGAAATCACACTCCACGGAGGGTGATGGAAGTTTTACCTGGAGCATATTGCATTTTTCAGAGCTCGTGAAAATGATGCTTCCCCTTATCTACCCTAAGCAGTTTCATTGAATAGGTCCCAAAAGATACATTTTCCCCTGTCTTTTTTCCTTTTTATCAGTTCATGATTTGTCTATACAGTGCAAATGATTCTGTATTTTTTTTCTCAGTGTGACATCTGGAAATGTGACTTAAAATAATTCTTAATTCTACTGCCATTAGAGTGCAAGAATTCCCAATTTAAAATACACATTTTGAGAGTGTTCAGTCAAGAATTGCTTCAGTGCTTGATCTTGTAGAAAGACAAAAGAGATCCACATGTAGTGAATATGAGATTCAGCTTGGAATTTCTATTGGAAGTTCCCATGAAAAATTTTCCTTTGTTGGTGATTCTTTAAATGGTACAATGCCAACAGTACCAAAGATTTAGGTTTGTGCATTGTTGCTTACTGAATCCTCTTTAGACAGACACCTTGGTTCTACATACAGGCTTTCAGGATTTTTTAACTGTCTGTTGTTGTCATTTGGATGATTTCAAGGTGATTCCCATTTGTGATTTTAAAAATATTCTACTTATAATATGGTGTATCATTAAATCAGAAAAAACCCAATCACTCAAGAAGACATTTTTTTAAATAAATACAAATATAGTGATGGTAATTTGTAAACACACTGATTCTGACTCCTTGCAATCTGTCTAGATTTTGAGGAGAGCTCTTTTGTATTTGTAACCAGAATAGAAATCTCATTTACAATGCTTGTGGGTCAATTCTGTGGTATCTGATGACAGAAAGACTATTGATGAATATGGGAAAGACAGTGCAGCAGGACTTCAGGTTTTGGCTGGGTCAAGAATACTGATATGTATAATAAATCTCAGACACTTCTAGGTGTGTGAAGCAAGATATATGGTGTAGGAGAAATTGACTGACCAAACAGAAGACTGGGACCATCACATCAAAGAAGATGAGAAATTAAGCAGGGCTTTAACTTGCTGTGGGTCTCAGATGGTGAAGGGACAGAAACTAGAGAAGTTAGGTCTTGTGAATCCAGCAGGACAAGAAAGAGAAGCAGGGAAAAGATATAAATCTATATTACATTTACAGAGAGCAGCACTTTATTCGGAGAGGACTCTGAGAAAAGGAAAATGGAATGTGTTTTCTTTTATCCAGCAGGATTATTTAATAAGTAGGTTTGCTGTTTTTCAGGTGGGAGAGGCTGGCAAAATGTTTCACATCTCTTTTGGTGGCAATATCAAGCTGGTTTTGGCAGAGCTGGGAATAAAAGGTGGAGGAGGACTTAAGGAAAGGGAAAAGTTAAGGTGACAGAAGAGAGACGCTCCTATGCAACTCAAGATGAATGGACTCAAAAGTGAGGAACTGCAGCCTTTTCCTTTTTTTTTCCTCTGTGTGTTTGTTTGTCTCTGAAGCTGAGCTCTGTGTCAGCTTTCTACTGAAATGTGCCTTTTCTTGAGGAAAGACTGGTCCAGCCTTAATTATCTTAGGAAACTGGAAGCTTTTTTTTTCTGTCCTAGAGTATTTGTTTAATGCATCTCCATGGTGGATGAGTGCAATAAAGCTTATGAAATTCTTAGATATATGTACTTTGAACTATAAAAGCTATAAATAGTAAGTTATCTGAATATGGTACAACTGTCTGTTTAAAAATTTTAAATTGAATAATCAAGTATATTTTATATGTGGCTGCCCAGCAGAAGCTGCTCCATAATTAAGATTTTTCTCTTGTCAATGTATGCAAAATACATTTTAAAAAGTGTTAAATGCAATTTTATGGTTTCTAGGTTTGAAGAAGAATTTAAGCCTTTAAGACAAACACAGCAGCCAATTTGCAACAATCAATAACTTATCTTTTGATACTGGAAATTTGATGTCTGAAGGAGTGAACTGCAGCACTAGTTCTGCTTCCTCTTTCTTTGGATTGTGTAAGGATGTGTTTAAATGCTACCTGACTTGCTGAAGCCTCCGTGGGGTTTTTTTTTTAATGCTTTCGCCAAGCATTACCTTGTTCATGTAAACCAAGGAATTCAGGAGGTTTGAATAAGCAACTTGTAGCTGTCCATGTTTTCTGCTAGTATGTTTTAATCAAACAATGTTGAGCTATATGTTGCTATGTTACTGCTTTATCTTTATCTTTGCTTGCCTTCGTGAGAAATAATTTTTCCCAAAGCTGCACCATGCTCCTGCCACACTGCAGTGTGCTGTATGGATGTGTCCTATAAGCAACTTAGCTGAAGTATCTCTGTGTTGTAAGCTGATTTAAGGAAGCAGGAAAGAAGAGGTACACCTCCTCTCTTCCACACCCAAAATATTGTGGAATCTGCAACAACTTCAGAAATTCTTGCATGTTGCTGGAGGTGGTTTTAGTTTTCACACCAGAAGTAATTTAATTTCAGCACTTAAAGCCCAAAAAGCTCCAACATATTGCTAGCGTGCAAAAATTCCATGTGTGCTAAAAAACAACAGCATATGGTTGGGTGGGGTGTGACCAAAATGAACATAGTTATCACATTGTGAACTTTCTTTTTACAGACTTGATTAAATAAGGAAAAGGGGGGCAAAAGGGGGGCATCTAGGACGAGAACCTGGAATCCTCTTAGAGTCTGTCCTTTCAAGTGCTGTGTAGTGAATTGGAAGGTTCATCTTGCATAAACTGTGGTTTAAAATAGGAGACTGACATTTCATCTGAGCATGAACACAAAGACAAAGGAAAGGTAGAAAAAGTCAAGATGTCTCTGGGGTGAACTGCTAGAGGAGAATGGTAGGACATGCAGGCCAGAGGGGAACCTCAGCCCTCCCTGTTTGCTCTTAGAAATTGGGTAGATTGGGATTATTTAATTTGAATTGGGTAGAATTTAAGAGGGTTCATTTGCTGGGACTATGTGTTTCAGGATGTTTAAACCTTACCATCAGTTCTCTGCAAAATTGAATGCTTAGGTAATTGTAGAAACAAATAACTTAAGTAATCTCTGATTGTGATGGTATATACACCTGAAGTGTCTTTTGGTTTTTTTTGGGTTTTTTTTGTTTTTTTTTTTTTTTTTTTTTTTTTTTTTTTTTTTTTTTTTTTTTTTTTTTTTTTTTTTTTTTTTTTTTTTTTTTTTTTTTTTTTTTTTTTTTTNTTTGACTCAGGTCTCTTTTCTATTGCGTATTTGAGACCTTATCAAGTCCTAATATAGGAATATCTAAAATTTGCGCAAATCAAAATCAGAAATATTTCTGGAAACTTGGGTCCAGATACTTGATCTATCCTTCTGAATCCCTGGTGGCAAGGTTGAAACTCTTTAAGACAGTAATATCAAAAAAGCTCAGGTGGCTAATATTAATATGCAGTTGTTTTGTGTGATGAGGTGACTGCACCTAAAACCCCACAACTGAGTGTGTCTCTCTTGAGTCATTGTTAGTGTAGGATGCCTGCCTAGTTTACTTTGCTCTCATCTGCTTTTTCTGTGCTTGTCTGGGTGTAAATATACCAACAGAAGCAGAATCCTTATTTTCTGGCACATCACATACTATTCTATCTGGTTTTCAGGTGTGAATATGATGGCAGCCCACCTTTGTCAGGTGGTGGCCTTTGCAGGTTATTTTACTGCCCAGTGCTTGGCTCTCTGCACAACCAGCACTGTTGTCCTCTGGGTGGCCAGGGAAGATGCCTTCAATTCATATTCCCAGTCAAACTATGTCATGTCTGCTGCAGAGGCCAAACACCATCACTGGGCCAAGCGAGCTATACGATCCAAAACTGTATCTTTCTTTTCTGCATGCAAGTCTGTCAGATGGTTAAAAGTTAAAAGCAGTCCTAGTTTGGCTTTGTTGTTGAATAATTGGTGATTTCTGTGAACTCTGTAAGCTACTCTGGTTTCCAATGGTGAATTTGTTCATGCTTTTTGTTGTTGCCTTTGTCTTCTCAAGTGAATGGTCATCCTTCAGCAGCCTTAAAGATTAGAGATTGGCCCAGTGTTCTTTATATTCTTGCAAATGACAAAATAGTAATTCACATAAAAGTTTATTCTTCCAATTTCAAAGGTAAGAACAGAAAATTACTTTGAATGACTTTGCAACTTTAGAAAAGCTTTGATTTTTGCCCAGAAAGGCCATTGCTCATGTAAATTATTTTGGATGAGATAAACTTTCTTTTTCAGGAAAAAACCCATGTTGTTCTGCGGAACAATAGTGTCTGTCAGCATGTGACAAGGCTTCCATATCTCGAGGGGAGGATCCAGTTGATGCAACAAAACGTCAATCAGGATGTAGAGCTGCAGGAAGTTAACTCATGCGTACTCCAGGGTTGTCCAGATCAGATGAAGAAAGTGCCAAAAGAGCTTACCCATCATAACCAACTGAGAGATGAGCTTTATGTGAGAGACAGGACAGCTTGAGGGGCCCTGAATAGTGATCTCAGGAGATGTGTCCCTCGAGGGACAGAGACATGCTTCATGTCCTTGATGTGAAAATACTAAATAAAGCATACAGAACCCCCAAGAGGGCACTTCACCAAAGAGCCCGAATGGGAATTATCCAGCCTCTTAGCAGGTGTAAGGCCTTGCCTGAAAGTGGCATCATAGATGTCTCCTGAGTCTCCCCAGCGAGCCAGTAATGGATCTGCAGCTTGCCAGATAGTCTGTCATAGGCTGTCAGCCACGGCTGGGAGGAGGGACGGCAGCCTCTTTTGTTCCCATGTCAAGCATGCAGAGAAGGGACTCCTAAGTAGATAATTCAAGGGGAAACAGCTGCTGAGTTCTCAATTCTCCCTGACTCTCTAATTTTGCTTTCTTCTCTTAATGTATTTGACTGCTGCTGGATGAACGTTGTGTGCTGACAGTCCAGCAAATAAAGAAATGCTGTAAACTTCCTTGAAAAACTACTGTGAAGTGTAGCTATTTTGATGCTTATAGGAGAACAGTTGAAAGGCTTTCTTGAAATGAAATCTGTAATTTCTTGAATATGTGGGGCCATGGATAGGTAATTTTAAACTCCTGTAAAAAGGGCACACTCACTTTGTTCCCTTGTCCTGCTTTTTTAAGCCACACGGAATATTACAAACTCTTCTGGTTTTGTGATTGTGAAGGAATTTTTCTTCCTCTTTTAAAAAGCCTCAGCGCTTGATGTCACTTGAATATATGAATATGTAATATTTCACTTAAATAAATGAATATGTAATATTTTGCCTAAATAAATGGATATGTAATATTTTGCTTAAATAAATGTTTGAATTGTGGCTTGAAAACACAAGTCCTGTGGACATAAAAAAAGGAGATTGTAGGTAAACAACCCTTCCTATCTGATAAATGACACATAACTTTTGGACTCGCATCAGGCTTCTCACTTGTAGGTTTCGGATATTTTGGTTGAGAGTACTTGGGTGCTTGTATCACTTATCAAACTGCAGGAGCATCCAGTAAGAAAATCTTGCCTTGGACAGTTTATCTCTCTGAGAAACTGACTGTCTTAGCCAGAGCTATATAAACACAGACCCCTCTTACTTTCTCCCGCACCGTTGCTTCAATCCCGCCTCTGATTGAGCGCGAAAATTTTGAGATTTGCAATTAGTGGCTGCTCTGAGGAGGGCTGGCCTTGGCGCTGGGCTGTTTCCGGGGCTCTGTTTTAGGTCGGTTGTTTTTGGGGAGCCGCCGAGTGGGTGCGGTTGCGCACGGCGGCCAGCAGATGGCGCCATTGCACCGAGCAGGGCGGCCTCCGCCCGGGGCAGCACCGGCTCCGGGGGCGGGAACATGCGACCCCGGGGTGCGGGAACATCGGACACCGGGCTGCGGGAACATCGGACACCGGGGTGCGGGAACATCCGACACCGCGGTGCGGGGAACACGCGACACTGGGATGCAGGAACATGAGACACTGGGATGCGGGAACATGCGACATCGGGGTGAGGGAACATCCGACACCGGGCTCACCGGCGGAGCTGTGCTGAGCGCCTTGTGCCCTGCTGCGGGACAGCCTGCCAAGAACTTCCCGTAGCGCAAACCCTGCTTCTTTCGTTCCCCTACACGCCCGTCACAAAGGTGAGGACGGGCACAGCGTTAGCTGGTTTATTTATGTATGTGTGCTCCAGAGGAGTGAAGGTTGAAGGGCAAAGAGTATGTTCATGCTGTCAAAAAGCTTTCTTGTTTGTCCCTTTTGACAGGCTGCAGGACAGGAGCCGCTGTTCCAGTGGGTTTTTTTCTAACCAAGAATGATGTTATGACCTAAGCACCACAGGGTGGTCTCAGAGCACACAAAACCGTTTTCTTTAGGATGAGATCAAGAAATCCTTATGCAAGAAGCACAGAAGACAGTCCTGCTCCAAACACATCTGTTAAAACTGTTGAGGCCCTCAGACCCCAAACAAAGATTTGAGGCTTGACTGAAGAAATGTCCCCCAAATTTTTCAGTGTGGATACTGTTGGCTCCAACTGTTTCACCGTATGGATCCTCTCCTTTCAGGCTGTGATAAATGTTAATTTAGATAGCCTAAAATCTCTGTAATGTCAGCTGACAGAGATAGTGGCCCATAGGGGAAGATGAATGCCTCCAGTTTCCATACCTGCCTTTGCATCAAGTAGATGATGTGGGTAAACCCCATGGTGATGAAAGGCTTCTGGTTTTCATACACACGGAGGCAGTGTGGGCATCTTGCTGACTGTGCCACTTGTAATTTGCACTACTGGCTGTTCAGAAAACAGATTCAGGAAATAAATTATTTTTTTTCTTTGTTGTTTCACTTTTATGGCATGGTCTCAGGCTTCCCACAGACTCAGGCAGGTGTTTCTGTGCGAGTTGTGCTGAGTTATGCCAGTTTTGAAGGCTTTTTTCAGCCTTGCCTTAAGCTTGTTACCATTCTTCTTTTAAATCCAAAGCAAAAGCTGTGGAGACACATTGAGAAATTTGTTCTCATCTGCACTCCTTTGAAGAAAACCCTCAAAGTACAGAGATCTAGAAAATGGTGGTGCTTTCATTCTGCAATCTGGCATTGCTTACAAGAGCTGATATTTTTTGTTATAGTCAACCCTCAAATACACTATTTCTGGAAATGAAAGTTTTAGTTGCTGGGTAGAAGAGAGTTAATGATCCTGAATTTATTTAAAGGTTATATTTTCGATATTCATGTAAAGTTATACTCAGTGGTGCACAGAGATGAGTGGTAGATTCTGTGAAGCCTCCAACAACTTGGTGAGTGGGCATCCAACACCTCCTTGTTAGAACATATTCCAGAATCATTGCAAAATACACTTAAGGCAATTTGCAAAGTCTAAAATCCTGGAAACAGGAACCACCAAATTTGGGCTTCCTATATAACTTTCGCTCTTGCTGGGTGTCTGCTGCAGTCATGCCTGGGGAAAGGATTTCATGTGATATTTCTGTGACTGTGCTGCCAATGCTGCAAAGAGGATGCAGCGAGGCTTCCCAGACAGCTGTGATTCCAGCCTACCCCAACTTCTTCAGGTGTCTGACTTTTTTACCGTAGCTCTTAATCCTTCAATTGAAGGTCTTTGCGTGAGATGCCATTGTGCTCTTATGGAACAATTGAAATAAGCGGTAAAAAAAATTTCCATAAGAATTAACTAGGATTGCTCATGTGCTGAAAATTAATCATGATCATAAAATGTGGTTGAATTTAACCTTGTTTTTATTCTGTGAACAAGATTTTTATTAGAAATAATATTGAATGAAATTTTATCAAATTATTCTTTCATTTAACTATTACTCTGCTTTCTTATCTAGGTACTTTGAAGAACCACAGCAAACCTTGAAAAGGAGTCCTGTTTTCAAAATTATACTTAAATAGTTAAGATGTGTTCCATTATTTAACTGGTTATCTTATCAGTGTGGCTTTGAATTGCTGGAGAAATGAGTAAAAAAATACTGTCATTTTTCAAAATGCTTTTTTAGTGAATATAAGTTGCCAATGAAATGTTACCCTCTGAGCCTAATTTGTAATAGTCAAGGATATGTGACAAAGAGCTTATTTAGAAAAAAAAGGTTTTTTATGTTTTATTCTTAAAGATGTATTGAAGGAAATGTGTTGAAGGCAAGTTGTGCCAGCACTGCTTAACCTGCTAGTATCTTGGAGATTATTTCTGCTGGCTTTGTGGGCCTTTTCAGTGTGATCCTTGAAAATGCTAATTAATTTCAGGATTGCTGTGTGTGTGATATGCTTTGACATACACAGCAAATTAATAATAATATAATAATCTTTCCAAAAGAATTTTGAGAGCAATTTATAGTTCATGCCAGATGTCAGTTGACTGAGTAATTTAACACACTTGTGTAACTGAAAAGTAATAGCTTTTGCGAGCCTGCCATGCTGCTTATGGATATGAATGACAAAATTTATGGGTTTTTAGCTATGTGCATAATCCAAAAACATTCACTCCCTCTTGCAGGGAATAAGCAGTACCAGAAGTGAATGTGTTTTAATCATCTGAAACATATAGCCCAAATGCTATTTTATTTGTTTAAAGCAGGAAAAGACATAATTCCTCTAAAGGAAGTGCTGTGAATGCAAGACCAAGAAAATTGTTCTTGTCCTATCAGTAGCTGCAGAGACCACATCTCCATAAAAGTCGTTAAAGCAGCAAAGACAGCACTGTCAGCTTAGAAATTGTGCTAGAAGATATACTAAGCCTCTGGCCCTGGAATCTAAAGTGCTTCTTGCTATGTTTGTGCCCAGTGTAATGACCTTGAATCTTGCAGGGTTTAGACCTAGATGTGACCCAGGGGTGTAGGGAAACCACGAGGATGCACCTTTCCAGACCTGAGCTGCCTGGAAACCATTCAACCTGAGATGCAGTTCCTCTAGAGCAGATAGAGGCACCTCTGCCCCAAAAAGTAGGTGGATGGATTGCTTCTTGTGGGGAACCAAATCTAAGCAAGATTAATATCTCTGTCCTTTCATGCAAATGATGAAAAACTACTGAACTGAATGAAGGGTGTTCCCTTTACTGCTCGGGAAAAAGACAATTTCACATTCATCCTGCAAGTCATGACACTGGGACTTTCTAATTTTTTCCAGTTTTGCAAAAAGTGCCATACATATTTGTTTCTCTTTTGATGCCTAAAGATTTTTATATTTTTTCATCTATGTGTAGCTTTGTAGATTTCAATATATAGTTGTATAATTTCTAGCACTTTCTTATGATTTGTCACACTTCAGAACAGCAGCTAAGCCGTTATGTCACATTATTGAAATTCTGTTTAGTCTTATTTTCAAGAAAAAGAATTTCAAACAAAACCTCCCTGTTTTGCACAAGGACTTGAGAGACACAACAAGAAATAGGGCAAAGAAGCCCCTGGAGAGTCTCCAAGGGGCAGACCCAAGAGTGGGTTACCAAGGCAACTGTTCTCCTATTGGATGTACCTGTTAGATATACTAATTAATTAGACTTATAAAAATTGTGAAGATCTCATGTCACGTGTGCACATAGCTATATTTGTGCACCTGCAAGCTTTCACTAAAGAGCTGCTCTTTATATTACCCCTTTTAATATTGTTTGGAAAGTCTTTCTCTCAATTCTAGGCAACAGTTTCACCGTTTAAAGTGAAACACCTCCCTCAGATCTGGGCTCTTCACGAAATGTTTTAGAAACTCATGTCCACAGTGCTGCATTGTGATGGTTCATCCTAGGGTAATGGAGAGTCAAAACATTCCTGGCACTCCGCTCTGCTGCCAACTCCATCTCCATTACCCCTATTTTTCTCTCTGAGAAAGGATAAGTCATGCAAGGGCCCATTCAGGTTGAGAAATGCGGGGCTTGTTAAGTTAAATCAAATGGGTTGACCACTTTGGAGTGCAAGGAAAGGGGTTACAAGCCTGGTTCCTGCCTGCCTGGCTTCCTCCAGCTGAGTCTCTGTGACCTCAGCTCCAATAGAAACTGAGTGTGCTGGGTTAAATATTGGGTTTTATTTTCTTTTTATGTTTGTGTTTGTTGGTTTGTTTGTTTTAAAGGGTGTTTATGCTTCTCCCGTAGTCTTGAAAGTAGCAACTAGCTCACTTAGATTATTATACCCAGGAATTTCCCATGCATGCATTTAGATGCCCAAATACATCTTTGAATCAGAGTCAACAGGCAGAAGCCGGGTGAGGTAAGAGGAGGAGGATGGTAAAAGAATTCGTTCAATGAAAAAGGGTTGGGAAGTCGGGGAACAGTACAAAACCGTATTACCTGCTTCACTCGGCCTCCTGCCCTGAAATCCCACTGATCTAGAAGATCTGTTACTCATATGCAGAAGAAAGAGGGTGCATACCATCAATGGCATCTCCAAAACACTTTACAAGGATTATGAATGAGCTGGGTTGTGATTGCTATGTACCATAATTTTTTCAGCTCCTCACAGCTTTGATATCTATTGGATTTTTCATCTAAAGAGAGCAGTCAAGAAGCTCTTGAGAGTAACCTACACATGCAGTGCACAGCTGGGTGGGACCTTGGCTTTGAAGGACCTTCCACAGCTAAGATAAGAAAAAAAAAAAAAAAAAAGTTACAGCATATGCTGAAGTTGTTTTATGAGTAATTTTCCACTTTTTCATTGGGTACATTTGACAGGGTTATCCTATTGACAAATGTTATGGAGAACTGCAGGACTCTTGGAGGGTTGGTTAGAAAACAGTTTTTGTCATCAGTAACCAGCTAGGAGCTGATGGTCTTTAAAGAATCCCAGTCCATACATGCCCCGTGAGCTGATCACAAACAAAACCTGGACATATTTTCCCGTGTGCAAAAGCAGGGGATGGATACAGGGACAGTGAGGGTAACGTAAGTGCTGCTCAGACTTTATTGGCTTATACACGAGCTGATCTCAGCACCTTAGCAGGACACAGACTGTCCTGCTCTTCTCGAAAAACTGTGCTCCAGACAATGCAAGTGGGCTCTGTGCATAAGCCCTGTAGATCTGAAGTGCCTATAAACCTATTTGTTTTCACTATACCTCATAGGCATATTTCACAGAATCACAGAATCACTAGGTTGGAAGAGACCTTCAAGATCATTGAGTCTAGCCCATGCCCAACTCCTCAATTAAACCCTGGCACTGAGTGCCCCATTCAGTCTTTGTTTAAACATATCCAGGGATGGTGACTCCACCACGTTGCTGGGGAGACCATTCCAGTACTTTACCACTCTTTCAGTGAAGAACTTTTTCCTAACATCCAACCTATATTTCCATTGGGCAGCTTGAGGCTGTGTCCCCTGGTTCTGTCAGTTGCTGCCTAAAGAAAGAGACCAACCCCTATCTGACTACAGCCACCCTTCAGAGAGCTGTAGAGAGTGATAAGGTCACCCCTGAGTCTCCTTTTCTCCAGGCTAAACAGCCCCAGCTCCCTCAGTTGTTCCTCACAGGGTTTGTGTTCCAAGCCCCTCTCCAGCCTCATTGCTTCCCCTGGACGCGCTCAAGGGTCTCAATGTCCTTCCCAAACTGAGGGGCCCAGAACTGGACACAGCACTCAAGGTGTGGCCTCACCAGTGCCAGTACAGGGGAAGAATGACCTCCCTGCTCCTGCTGGTCACACAGTTCCTGATACAGTGGTTTCTAATTTGAGTGGTTTTGTGTGAGATTAGCTAGTTGGTTCAGGCTAGAGGGGTAGCTAAAGCTCTGCCTCTGATACCTTCATCTGAGGAGGTTTCCCAATTGAGTTTGCCAATAAATCTGAAGAACATCTCTGAGAAAAATATTTTCTGTGATTTTGATTGAAAATTTTAAATCCAGTTCACAGAATTTCATCCAGATTCCTCTCATGAAAATAAGAGGAATATTGCTTTTCTCTCTTTTTGAGACCAAAATGAATCGTGGGATAGACCCATATTCTACAGGCAAAGCTTTGGTTAGCTCACACTGCTCCAGGCAGCCTTTATCTTGTTTACATCTTCCTGCAGATTTGACTGAAGTCAGGAGAGATGCATACAGAACATGAAAGCAAACTTTCTTCTGCATAACGGTGGTTTAAAAGCAATCTGCGTTCCTTGAAACAGTAACTATGTTCACTTAAACTATAATGTTGCAGGATTCTTGTTGGACAAGACATGATTAATAGTTTTGATAACAGGCTTAAAAATCTGCTCAATATAAGTCATGCCTTCTACATTATTCTGACTGGAACCATGTGCTGTGGTTCTAAGAAGTAATTTGCTTATTTATTTTAACAGCCCATTTAATGAAACTTTAATGAAGAGCAGTCCTTATGGCAATCTTGGGCTTTGTGTGTGTGGGAGGAATACTGGATCAACGTCATCTGTAACATTTTTAGCTTGGGATTTTTATTGGTGTGTTAGTAGGTCTGTGTTTGCCATCTAGTTTTGTGACAGTGCCACAAAGTAAATGCAGTTTCTCAAGAGACAAGGACTTGCCAAATGCTGCCCTCGTCACAAGAGAATCTACATGAGTAGCTACTGCATCAGACTAACCATAGCTGCAATGGCTTGGGGGTTTTTCCCTTCTGAGAGGAGGGAGGCTGTGTTGGGTTTGAGAAGACTGTGGCAGCAAGACTACAGGAGCAAGATGCTCTCTTGAATGTGTGTATGTCTGTACTGTGGCTCACTCCCCCTTCTACACCCTCCCCAGTAATGTATGAGAAGTGATTTTTTTTCTCCTCTGATCTGAAACAAGGATGAATTTGGAAATCTTAGCACCTTTTCTTTCTTTTTTAAACTTTCCTTCTGGGCAGTCCTACTTTATTAAGTTAGCAAATTTATACCAGATGAGGAGCTCTGAAGCTGGCTAGGGATCTCCCCAAGATCACCACTGCCATTATAAAGCTAAAAATCTAAAAAAAAATGAGGATAAATCCCTTTTGTATGGGTCTGTAAGCAGCTCTGCTTGCTGGTTAGATTTACATATCAATGCATTTCAATCTTTTTTCCTTCTGAGCACTTCTGAATTAAGCCTGTTCTTAAACGCATTTGTTAAACCATGCCACTTAGGAGCTTGCAGATATTTCCTGGGCCATTTTAAAGTGCGACCAGTTATCAGCTTAGTACTAAAGTCCTATGTGTGTTTTCTGAGTAACAGTGCTGCTTTTCCCCCATCCTCATACACAGTGTCCTGTTGCTCATTCCTTCCTTGTGTTTCTGTCTTTGCATAAGTTCAAATTGCTGTGGTAGTATTTGCTGAAATGTAGGAGGAAAATCGCTGGGTTTCACTTGAGACCTGCATTTTGTGAGTTGGCCCTCAGAAAAGGAGATTCCCATTGCAGCTCCAGCACAGAGAGAGCAGTGGAACAGAGGGAGTGCATGGCTTGGGGAGTTGATGGAGAAAGTGGAAATGTCCTCATCGTCTGCCAGGAAGATGATAATACCAAGCCCTGTGCTGGAGCACACTGGTGATCACTGGGTTGGGCATCAGACTACGAGGCTTGGTGGGCAGTGGTCCTTCTTTCTGCACTGTTCTTGGTTAGGACTGTCTCCACAGTCCTTCTGCTGCACCACTGCTGAAGCACTTGGACACAGAATTTACCCCATTCTTTAATTCAACACACAGGTTTTTTGCAGAAAAGAAAGATAAGTGATGGAGGGATTTTAGGAAAATCTGTTTACTTATGGAAACTTTTCTGACTGAGCCTTGAGGAAAGGGTCTCACATGAGCAAGCACCATTCTACTACCGTGTACACAAACGCACGCACGCACACACATACACGTATACACGAACACACACACACACACACATATACACAAACACACAAACTGGTGAATGCTCATATGCACAGAGCAATTGTTACCAGTTCCAGTAACTGCTCACAACACAATTAATTGTTACGAGATCACAGTGTCCAAGTGGAAGGCACTGTGTGTTGCTATGAGTATAATGGTTTGTCTAGAAGGGCAAGCCAAGTTTTCCCAAAATATCACTGATGCAGGGTGTAGAACTTGACTTCCTGAAATTGTGAGCTTTGGAAAATGAGGGTCATCAAAGCCATATTAAGCCTTGACTATCAAAAACATGAAGTCAACTTTTTGCATTCTATTATTACTACAACTGTTAGTAGTAAAACAGAGAAGCATAAAACAATATAAGAGCAGTACTGAATTGTGAACAGATAGTAAATATGTTTATTAAATAGTGTTTATTAATACTAATTTAAATTATTAAACTGATTCAAGAAGTCACTTACCATCAAGAATGTCCTTGAGTGTTTTTTCAAATGCTTTTGTGAACTGATTTGCTAACAAGGGAAATGGATTAGAATTTAATGTAAACATCATGGATATCTTCAGGCTTTGGTAAGTTAAATACAGTGGAAGTACTTTTACTTAGGTGAAAGAAGCAATAGAAGAAAACTTAAGTATTTTGAAAGTTTTTTTCCTTTCCTTCTATAAATTCTGTATTTTAAAGCTTCTCGCTTCTCTACATCCCTTTGTTTTAGTAGATGTGTTATAAAGGTATGTGTGCATATAAGTACTTATGCACAAACACCTATATCTATCTATCTGTTCATCTATCCATCCATCTATCTATACCGTATGCACATGATATCCAAATGTAACACTTGGGAACAAATAAGCCTGTCTCCTGCAGACATGATGCTGTAGCTTGAAGAGTTGGGCCCTGACAGGAAAATGTGGCTATGGAATAGTACTTCCCAATAGTGTGCTTGACCAGGTTTTCAAAGTCTCCCCTTTCTGAACTACTTTCAGACAGACTAATAACAAAAAAGGGAAAAAGTCACTGGCTAAGGAGTTTATGCCAATGTTAACATGAGCTGGCAGAGTTCTTTGTATGAATTTCCAGATTTTCTCATTATGCCCATCTAATGCCCAAGGCCATCCTTAGAAGTTCATTGGCAGCTCTGACTCCTATAGAGCTCTTAAGATATCTGCCCATACAAAATTTAGAAAATGTGTCACTTTGGACTATTGCCCATACATTCGACTGTGCCAATTAAGTTGTTCCTACTGCCCCTACTTTGCTATAAACACAGTTGTATCATATAATTAAGAGAGTGCAGCAGAGACAATTGCATGAATTAGGTCCTGAAAATGAAATGTTTGTAACATTTCTCCCCTGTCCTGCCAGGACTTGACCTGCAAAAATACTATTTCACTTCGAATAAGAGAGCTCCTCTGATAACCAGTTCTATAGTGGTCATACTTTTCTACACTGGGAGCTGAGAAATTGTGCTGGTGCTTCCCAAACCCCAGCACTGGGGACAAAACCTGCCCAAGGGCTGTGTGATGGTTATATAGACATGTGTTTACCAGCTCCTGCCAGGGTAGGCAGATCTACAGAACTTTAGACAGGGAGTCGCTGAAGCCTAGGCTTAGTACCAGTGCTGAAGTGTGGGCTTACCAGCTAAGTGACTATCTTTGGGGTTCTCCATGGTGAGAACCAGCCATTAGATGAAAGATTGTAATTACTGCTGAATTTAGATACCAGTGGTCTGGGAATTACTGTGTCTGAGGCTGGCTGGTGTTCTACAGACCCTGCTGTGCCATGTTGTTTTCACAAGCCCTCCTGGGAGCTGTCTGGAGGAGGGGTAGTCAAGCCTATTGCACTGTATTTGGATTAAAAAAATAAAAGAAAACTGGATAAATAAACTTCTTAAAATTACTTTTTCTTGTTTCAGTAGCTGGGCACGCTTGAGATGGTATATTGAAATAATAAATTAGGATCCTGTTCACAGATCTGTGATCTCTTTAGAGATGCAGATTTTTTTTCCATAAGCGATGATGTTTTCCAAACACCTTCTAAATAATTCATAACCAAGAGCCAGAATGTAGAAGACTTTTAACTACAGGGTGTCAAATCACTTTTCTTATTCATCTTGATCATATTCTTAAGTTTTTTCTGGGAATTTTCCAGGGTTTTGTTTTTCTGAAACTGCTTGTTTGGGAGAGTTCAGACAATTTTTGACCCCATTAACATTCCTATTTCGCTATATATTTTCTCAGTGTTAGGCAAACTGAAAAAGTAGGAAATTCAATTCTGCTAAATTGGGTCCCCAGAACCTCTTCATCTCTCATTACTTTTTTTCCTACAGAATCATCAGAAAACATGATCTGTTTAAAATTAAGGAAAACATAGGAATCACTTGCTGTAGGATGCAAAGCCTGAAACATGACAGGGAAAGTTAGAGTTTTGGGTGAGGAACATGTGATAAATTGGTGTGCATTATATAGTATTATATTATGTGGTATTAATTAAGAAGACTAGGAGACTATATGAAACACAATAATTTAGTGTTGCCTTGTAATTCTAGCAGATTCAAAGCCGACTTCCTAGTGCATATTTGGTAGGTGTTTTTCAAAGGCATATTAAATCATCATCCATCTTTATCTTTCACTGATAAGGCTGTTCTGATTTAGCTCTGATATTTGAAATTGCTTCACAGGAGTTGTTACTGCCTTTTCCTGCCCAGACTTAGCTATTGCTTCCCTTTGATAGTCTTTCTAAATTCCAGATCTGGGCATATACAAGCAGAATGACTGATTTGCCCTCCTGTTCCTTAGCAGACTTCCATATCCTCTTCTTCAGAGCAGGCTTTGGGCTGGAGTTTCAGTCCCAGCTTCCAGGTTTATCCCAAAATACTATCTTCTCTGCCCTTCAGCCTACTTCATATGGCACAAGGAAGAAATACGCCGCAGTCAGGAATCCAGCACAATTCTGCTGACAAGTTTTCATCATAAAACAACTCTTCAAAGCGATCCCATAATCACTCCGGAGCTGTCAGTGGTTCTTGCTTGCTGGACAGAGTTGTTCTTACTTTCTGCAAGGGTGAGTGCTTGAAAAAATGGAACAAAACCATGAGACATGAAAATATAGCGATTTTTTTGTTTGCACACAAAATACTAATGTCTGCTGGAAAGAAGCTTGTTTGCACAAACATCATAAGCTGAACACAAAACAATGAGCATACACGACTAAAGAAAATGCAGTGTAAGTTTAAAAAAAAGTAATATTCACAGTTCTATTGTTCATTGAATTATTTTTCTCCTTTCTGTTCTTCTCCATATTGTTATATAAGCTTCTGAAATTGCAGAATTATTACTCTTCACTTAACTTTGTAGGGAATCTCAGTCTTCATCGCTACTCAGCATCAGCTGCAAGCTTCCTAATAAATGCTAGGCTTCTATATTCCCCAAATTTTCCAAGCAGTTTCACAGTTCCCATACGCATGAGCTTGGGCAGTCTTTCATCGTTGCTCTTTCACATCCATGTGAGCTGCAGAATAGCCTTCATCTTGCAGATTCCTGCGTTGTATCTGGAAAGGCAGCAGTGTTTGTAGTTTGAGATGGCAAATGTTTTCAGTCCTAACCTCTTCTTTTCCTGCATTTAGCATTTCCTCAAACTTTTGCATCCTCGGGTAGCTTTTCTCTCACGCGTTCTTTGTCTCCAAAAGCGAGAGAAAATAATAATAATAAAAATTGCACAAAATTTATATATTGCTGAAATTTATGACTTTATGGATTGCTAATGGTTTGAAAATGGATTAATGTTAATGTAGTTGGTATATGGGGTGCATTTATTCATCTGTATTTTTTAACCTATATATACCTGTCTGCAAACCAGCATGCAGACAAAAACAGTGGATCTGAGCTCCAGTGCCTCTTTAATCATAAATATCCAGGACCTGCCATTCTTTGATTGCTTGCAGCTAGTACAGCATAAACCTCATTAAATGTTCTTCTGTCAAACCACAAAAACCTATGAACAAGTCATCTTTACAGTTTCCTTATCTCTTTGCTTAAAATTAGGAAAATTAATAAAGAGAAAAGCTTTTGAATCCCTTGATTTAGAAAATTTATTTCCAGCAATGTTAACAAAGCCATAACTTACCTGGATTTTCTGTTCCCGTCAGCTTATGATATTATTGATGTATTGAAGTCTATCTTATTGTGCAATTTTTGCATAATAGAAGGAATGCTTTAAAGAAGAACAGAGTTATTTGTATAGCACCACATTTAGGCTTTTTAAACACTATTTGTAAGAAAGAAAAGCAGATTCATTGAAACCAAGCAGAGAAATTGTACATTTTAAATTACTCAATTCAAAAATACCTTGAATAAATGAATTTTAAAAATCTTGTTGTGAACATTTTCTTTTATTTGAAACTACTTCTCTTTCTCTCCCTTTCTCACTTTCTTCCTATTTCTCTTCAATTTGCCTTTTCTTTCTGTCTCTTCCTCTTTGTCTATTGCTCTAGTTTTTTCTCTTTATCTCTTTATTTCATTCCCTTTCAATACAACCTTTTTTTTTTTTTACAATTGTACTTGATTATGGGTTCTTAAATATACATTAAACATTTTTTTCTTGATCCAGACTAAAATCTCATCTATTTTCCCCTCTTTCTTTCTTTCTTTCTTTCTTTCTTTCTTTCTTTCTTTCTTTCTTTCTTTCTTTCTTTCTTTCTTTCTTTCTTTTTTCTTTTTGACATTTTGATATGTTAGAGAAAACAATGAGCATACTCCTCCTAGTAAATTAATTTAGTTACTCAGTCTCAAAATAAATTTTTTCCTGTCCTCCACCATCTTATGAGAAGGCTATTTTTAAATTTATGTTCCTTTATGCCTATGTTGGAGTTGAGGTCTTTTTTTCAAGATAACGTTCATGCTAATGCTCTAGTCACACAATTACTTATTTGCCTATCCTGGTGTTGTTTCTTGTCTGGAATTTGCCACAGTTGTCATACCTCCCCTCTGACTACATTTTGCTGAGCTGACAAATCAGGTTCTTGTGATCAGCTCATGACTGGAGATTACTCACCCTCTTTGCTGTCTTGGCAGCCCTTTGCTCGACCACAGCTGATCATACTGTACATAATCCCAGTGTAGGCTTGCCTACACCTACGGTTATAACAGGGAGTCATTTCCTCTAATAGCATCCCAGTGGCGTTTTTTTTTTTTCCCTAGGGGCATACCACACATCTGGCATACAGATACTATGGAACAAAACAGTATTCGAAGTCTAATTCCTCCTACTGCCTCCAGCCACTGGTAGTCCTAACTCACAACACAGAACAGTTTCATTAATTCCAGAGTATGGTCTCCCACGTTCTTAAGTGACTTCAAATCCTGTTTCTATTATTCCCGATCTTTAAAGTAATTGTATTTTTTTCTCACATAATATTCCTGAAGTTCTGCATTTTTCATAGACAAGGAAAAGTGTTTCTGGGACATCTCTGCTATTATAATGTATTTCTTCTTTTAAACCAGGATTAATGTTCTATTCTGTGTGTATATAATATCAGGAATGCCAGGATGCATTTAATTGACTGCCTTAAGTGTATAGTGGGAACACTGACCTTGGTCATAGTTTGAACTTTCAGTTCAAGGGGGCTTAACAGTCCCAAAATGTCTGCGCTGTCCTGGCAGGGTGCTGTGCATGTGGGGGCTCTTACTCCAGGATGGAGCTGTGGGGCAGAAGCACGGCTGGGACTGCAGCGTGTGCTGCAGCACATCTTAAACTCACACCTCGTGTAGGGAGGGATGGGATTCCTTTCCAAAGGAAAATGCATGTGGATGTATTGCATCGATGTATTGCATCCTACCTTATCCAACACTTCATTGTGTGTGTTTAAACCTGGCTCCTGGTCTAAGAGTACAACATCTTACTAAAACTCAAGCTTACCAAAATTAAACTTGTGAACATATGAGATCTATCTGAGCAAGTGCATATGTTGGTTTGATTTTATACTGACCATGATAAAATTAATGCTTCTTTTGTCTTACCTGACAGGTTTCTATGGGTTTCTTAAATACTTGTGACCTGTAGCTGGTGTCGCTGGTTTGACTAAGGTGGGGAACCTGACATATTAATTGTTTGAAATTGAGCAAAAGAATTCCAAAAGAGAAAATCCCACAGATTTTTCTGTTTTCTTTTGGGGTTTTGACATTCTTTTCCAGGAAATGATTTCTTCTAGCTGGCCTTTAGAATCCTCTATAGAGGAACTACAAAACTTTAAAATAGGTCAGCATCTCACTAATTATGGCTTTAATTAGTGACAGACACATAATTTTTAAAATTGTTTTGTTCAATTTAATAGAAGTCAGATATATCCCAAATTTTCTAGTTTGAAAGAAGTTGTGCCCTTGATTTTTAACAGACTTTACCCAGTCTGTAGATTACCTGGAAGTGTCCATAGTAAAAAATATAAAAGTTGCAACTTTAGATTTGCTGTCACAGCTGCTATTTTCATTTTATCAACAAATATTAGTAGACCAAACATAAATTTTCTGAAGAAGATCAAAGAGCAAAAGATTCTTAATTAGGTTTGAAAAACAAGTGTGAAGATAAGAGCTTTTTCAGGGACCTGTACATTCATTTAAAAATGTTTTCTCAGTTGAATGTCTCACACCCTGGACATAGAACAGTAAATGAAATCATAAATGGTCCAAAACTACTTTCAATAACTCCAATAGGTCTAGTTTGTGAGATAGGAATGGTGTATGGCATAAGTTTTAGGTTCAAAAATGACTGCACAATTGTTTTATACAGATTGTGCAAAATGATATAGTGTTGAGCTATAACCCTCTGAAGTCAGGAAGACCTACTTGTGTTAGTCATTTCCATGTTCCAAGTACTGTAAAGATGCTTCAGATAATTCTGTAACGATTTTTTAAAAATTCTTAAGAAAACAATGTTGTTGCCTTGCTTACTAACTTTACCAGCTGCATTTAGATCAGTTCAAATACACTTGTAAATTTCTGTGTACAGGGTATTTAAGTTTTCATCTCCTTGTACAGAAAACTTAGGCAAAACCTGTTAATGATGGAGTTAAAAAGCTTAGATTGCATTTTAAGTACTTTTGTACAAGTATTGTGTGTATTTTAGTTAATATTATTTAACGTGCAACTTGTACTTAATCGCTTAATAAACAGAATTACTCTAATACAGCAAGTTATAAACCAATCTTACTATGAACAGTACATCTGTTAATTTAATAGTTTCCTGGTGCCAATTAAATTGTCTTTAATTTACAATTTCAAATATTTTATATTAGCACCGTATTTAAGATTTGGTGTTTCTTCCCTATTTTCTGATTGTGGGATTTCTCTCATAAGATTTTCTTAGGACAATTTCAGACACACAAATATTTAGTATTGAGTAGTTTGTTGCTTTTACTGCCCACCATGCTATTAAAGCAGTTCCAGATTAAACGAACATTAATTCACGTTAGACTGCAAATTACTGTCTCTATTATCTCACTCCTGAGTTATTGTGGTAATTGATCAGTATCAGAGGAGCTAAACAATATGAAAGATATGCGAGGAATTTTGTGCAGAGTATGAAAATGAGGTTAGTATTGAGTAGTTTGTTGCTTTTACTGCCCACCATGCTATTAAAGCAGTTCCAGATTAAACGAACATTAATTCACGTTAGACTGCAAATTACTGTCTCTATTATCTCACTCCTGAGTTATTGTGGTAATTGATCAGTATCAGAGGAGCTAAACAATATGAAAGATATGCGAGGAATTTTGTGCAGAGTATGAAAATGAGTTTTATGTCATACCTTTGCCGGCTGGCTCATTGACTCTCTCACCCGTGGCAGTCCCCGCTGTACACCAGGCCCTGAAGCACCAGGCAGGTCACTTGTCCTCTGTTTCTCTCTGGGACTGGGGAAGCTCCTGCTGCTGGCACAGCTCCGTGGGGTGGAGGCAGTGGGACCATGCTTGTTCTGCTGGAGGCCTTGCTCTGCTTATTGCCTGACTTACCTGTGCCCTACACCTCTCTTAGCCAGCACCTTGAGTACAGGAGGACAAGTGAAACAAAATGAAATGTTGGTATATAATCTTCCTAATTCATAAGGATTTTAACTAAATTAAAGGCTTTTAACTTTTTGAGAAACACAGTGTCTGAAAAACTGGACAATACCTTGACTATTTGTCCCTTGTTTTGCTCTAATTTGTCCCTGAGTGAAACTGATGCCCCAGACTGCCTCAACAGCTGCAGTAAGCAGGTAGTAGCTCATCTCCCTTCGTATCTTCATGCCACAGATGATACTCTATAGCTCTGAATTTAAATGAGACAAAACAGATAGCCTTGATTCCCCCCGGGACGGTATGAAAACATTGCTTCTCACGCTCTACACCGCAAAACACTTAGATTGACGTGCGCTTGACGTTTTGAAGTAATTTTTTTTATTCGGGACGTTGGTTCGAGCTGGTTCACCCTGGAAGTTTGCCGGGTTCCGCGGCGGAAGCAGCGCCGGGATTGCGCTGGATTTGCGCGGCGCCGTGCGCGGCCGCCAGAGGGCGCGGCAATGCCGAGGGCCGGGCGGGGCCGGCGGCGGCCGAGGAGGAGGAGGAAGAGGACGAGGAGAAGATGAGGAAGATGAGGAAGATGAGGAAGATGAGGAAGATGAGGAAGAGGAGAAGCAGGTGGCGGATAGCCCTGCTGCCCGCCCGGCCCTGCCTGGGGCAGCCCCAGCAGCTCTGGGAACAACATTTTCCCCCCGGGGTTCTGGCTGAGAGTCGCCTAAGGAGGAAAAAAAAAAAAAAAGGTATGGGATAGGGGGGGCAGGGGAACATAGCTGTCTTCTATCTCAAGGGAAGGCTGGCAGCGCACACCACTCCTCTCTGTGGCGAGCCGTGACTGAGATAGCCTCGGAAATGAGGCTACACCCAAAAAAAATTGCTGAGAGCAGGGTTTTCTTTCCATTTTCAGAGCAGGAAGGAAAGTGGTGAATATTAAATGTTGGTTACTTTCAGGTGCCACCACCAGAGCCTCAATGCACCTAACGACAGCAATATGACATCGGAACGGGAATCGCACTTCTCTAGATGGCACAGTTCATCACCTGGGCCTTCAGACCTTCATTGCATCCATTTTTTACATGCTCCATCATCTTCATCACCACTACTATTACTGCTATTGTAATAGTTTAGAAGGCAGAAAGGTTCCCTGTCTCTGGATGCTTTCCAAAAGAAAGCTCCATCATTCCAAAGAAAGTTCCATTTCTTGTCAGACATTAAGAAATATCGTAAAAGCTACATTGGGGGTTTGGCTGTGGAAAGTTCACTTACATATTTGTTTCTTTTGCTACAGAACTATAGAATATTTATAATAAATCTTTAGTACTGCTATCCAAGAAAATAAATAAAAGTAAAACGTGGGGAAATAATGCCTCAGTGCAGGGGTGGTCAGCTCATGTTTGTAATCCTGCAAAGAGTTTTAACTGAGTGCTTCAGGTCGCTCAGGACACAGGGCATTTAAAATACTTCCCTGTTCTCTATCCGTGTGAGGGTCAATCTCTGCTGTGCATCATCCTGGCTTGCACACGAGCAGGCAAAGATGGACTTTCCTCTGTTCTCTGCTTGGCTCCCCTGAGATCCTGTGAAGCACCAGGTGTTATAAAGGACATATAAGAAAGAAGCAGTGATGAACAGGAAGAAAGTCTACATAGAATGCATGAAATGTGCATATGCGTTTATGGGTAGATGTGTATATGTGAACAGGTACCTAAAAAAGAGAAATGAAAGCAGCTACGTGGCATGGCAGGAGCAGGCAAAAGGCTCGACTCCAAATCAGTGAGCTGAAGGGAAAGAAAGGAGTAGCCCATGGGCTTCACTTGTCCGCTGGACAGTGCGAGGATGACTACACGGGAATGAAGAGGTGACAGGCTGCTGAAAGGACAGGAATTCTCCCCTTTTATCGCTTTGCAGAGAAGAGTGATCAGTCCAATCTGCAATCCGGTCTTTGGTAAAAAAAAACACTGCTGTCAGTCTGTCTGCTGAGACCAATAAGAAAGAGGACAAAGCTCTATGACCTTCAGGCAGCGGGTGTTGTTATCATTATAGTTCTTGTGGTTACTGCTGTTACTTAGTTGTTCTGCCTTATTTAGCGTTTGAGAGCATCCCCTGCCCTGGCTGGCTGGCCGCTGTTTGATGGATGAAGAGCAGAATTAGGCCGCGGCAGATGGCTGTGGACGGAGTCGAGATAGGAGAGGGACAGAGCCCCTGCAGGACTTGCTTCTAACCCGGCAGTTTCAGAGGGGGTTGGGAGTGACTCGGCGGGAAGGATGCGCGGGGGTAACCCGCTCGGGGACAGCGCCGGGGCAGCGGCGGTGCCCTGCGCATCGGCGGAGGCTCAGGCCGAGCCCTCTCCTGCCGTCCCCGCACCCCTGCCTTGCTCGCCTCCCAGTGCCGTCGGGGTGCTGCGTTTTCTTCAGCCGGGGACTGTCCCATCGCGAGGGCCACCCTGTACCACCGGGGCTCCTCTGCCCGACCGGGGACGAGCGGTCCGGCGGCCCGCGGCGGAGCGCGGTGCCTTCGCCAGCACCAGGGACAGCGCCGGCAGCAGCGCTGCCGCTCCTTTGTTCCACCGCCGGCGAGGCCCCGCGGAACAAAGACCTCCGCCGCCGGCGGCGCGGG
>VXBU01015306.1:659725-824782 GCA_013400315.1 Bombycilla garrulus
TGCTTTTTTTCTTTTCCTTTTTTTTTTTTTTTCCAAAGAGGGCAGGCCGTTCCCTGAATCCCAATGAGTTAAGTCAGTCACTTTCCTTCACATGCATCACAGCCTCCTTAGAGCTGCAGGCACAAAAGAGCATTTAGCCGCCTCCAATTTGTGTTGAAGGCCTGGCCTTATTCTTTTTTGTTTATTTTTAAAATATATTTAAATAGTGTATTTCACTTAGTATAAAAATACCACGTCACCAGCTTTGACGACTGAACCACTAATTGTAACCTTTTAAATAAATTCTTGAACTTTTACACATACTTAGCTGGTCTGCAGGGGCTTCACAAGAAATTGATGCACAATATTTCTCAGCTGTACAGACCCACACCCTGCTTTCTGCAAAGGTCAGAACTATACAATCCACAATTACTTTCCAATGAAGTCTTATATCAACAAAGCCTCCTTGAAAGGATTACAGGCCTCTAAAAATAAAGCTTTAATCTTAGATATACACGGTGGCATATTCCATTTCAATCAAATATGAGGGATTGTTTCGAAAAATGACCGCACACACAAATGTGTATTTTCATTGTTCAAGGTTACTCTTTCCAGGTGGACAGAGAAAAGCATGAACAAAGTTGTACTCCCTTCACATTTTATCGCCTATTTTATGTTTATTTTTTCTTCTAGTGAATGCAGGAACATCCATTCATGTGTATATATATATATATATATATATATATGTATGTATAAAGCCACAAATTTATGTATGGCGGAGTGAGGCTTGCCTGGCCATATCAGGAAGCCGCAGGGCTGGCAGAAGCCTGTCACGAGGCAAAAGAAGCGCCAAGCGACCCAGGGGTGGCCCTTGACTCTGCGGAGCCACAGCGAGAAGAAAGGCCGGTCTGTGCCGGGGGCCGGTGGGCACTGCCCGGCCCAGAGCCGCCCCCATCATCCCACGCCACCGCCCGCGGTGCCCTGGGGGACACCAGGGTGCTGCGGGGCGGCTCTGGCCGCCCCGACATCGCTGTCACCTCAGCAGTTTTCGGCACTTTCTTTGCATGCTTGTCATCCCCTAATTCCAGCTGCACTTGCTCAAATGGGTGGTAATCCGACTCTAGAGGAGATTATGGAACCAGAGATAGCTGCATTTAGGATTACCAAAAGGAAATGAAGGAATCTAATCCACTCCCACCCCTTACATTGCTGGCTTTCAATAAGACCTTATACCACCTTTTAGGATTTTAAACAAATGAATTTGCTTGGAGAAGGGGACAGAAATAGACTGAGTGGTGGAGAGTGTGTTTGCCCATTAAATGAACTGAATAGGAGAGGATAAGGTGAATTGCAAAAGCAGCCAGGGCCGATCTGCTTTTTTCTGCATGCCAATATGGGCCCAAGGCTTGTTTCCTCAGTGCTCTCCTCAAGACCAGGGCAGGTTTAGGAAGCCGCACTGGAAATCCATGTATAAACTGAAAAATCAACCTAGTACTGATTTGAACAGCACGATGACACTCCCCCACCACATCACACACCTCAAAAGCCAAAACCCGACAGCATAATGTGAAGCTGTAAGTACGTTGTTTCCAGTCAATAAGAATTCCAGTCAATCAGTAAACCATAGAACGTGCCTATCTTCAGAGGATTGTTTCTGCTCTATTTTGGTTGCATAAAGCCAAGCAGAAAATAACTAATGCTTGCTGGAGTGATAAAAGTAAAGTTCTCTTGGTTTTCCTAGTTTCACTTTCAACCGAAGAAACAGCATATACTTTTATTTCCAAAGATCCAGGAAGCTTGCAATGAGAGAACTGAGCTAACCTAGCGCTGAGACCCGGTCCTCCTGCTGTGGAAAAACTATAAGAAAAATAATACAGAATTAAAAACCAAACCAAAATAAAAAAATAAATAAAAAACCCCAACAAACGCTACCACAACAAATAGAAAACCTGTGAAATTTATACATGTTTTCTTTTTGTAATTTCAAATATACCCTTCCATTTTCCCAGACGATTTGTATATTCAAAGTGCTAGACTGAATACAACCAGCCTCTGAAAACAATATTCAATATGAATATGCTGATCTTCTTCATATTCTGGTTATCCTCGGCGCGTTATCAGGGTAGTTTAAAATGCTCTTTGGTTGTAAGAAAAGAGCCTTTATATGAGGGGGGAAATGGCTAGTCATCCCTGAGTAAGATTTTGTTTTGTAGAGTGCTTGTCATGGTCCTTTGCGATCCTGGAAGCAACGTGAATCAAAAGCCTCGGAAGAAGGCTTACGTCGACAGAGGCTCCGTATATAGCAGGCGCTAATTATTAAAGCTCATTCCCTTATTTAGGGCTCTATTTTCCTTAGCTAGCCCATCATCCTGACACAACGCAGCTCAGGATGTTTGTTCAAAGCTTATGAAAATGTAACCCAACTCATTGCTAGAAGTTGTTGCTAATTAGTTGATAATAAACTTCTCCGTCCAGGACACAAAAGTCTTTCAGAAGTGCAAGGTGTTCTTTGTGATGCCCTCACAAGGGGAATTAGCATATCAATTCGGCAGGGGAACAATACAGCGGGGCTCTTGCCTTCCCTCCCTCCTCTCCTCCCCCCACTTCCCCCTTGCTAGCGCTGATGCGGTGGGCATGAAAGTGAAAGGCCGGGGTGCCCTGGTCCGCACCGCCCCGGGCTGAGCCCGCCGTGCTCGGCGCACTTGTGGCCGCGTCCCGCTCCGGGCAGCAGCCTCCGGGGGCCGGCGGACCACCGCGCAGCCCACCCCTCCGCACCGCTGGCTTTACGACCCCTCCTCTGTGGCGCTGACAAATGGAGATAGCTGGGGGTTTGCGAGCCCCCGCCCTGCCTCCCCCTCCCTTCTCCACCGATGAAAGGGTTTCAGCCTGAGAGACTTTTGCAAATGGATGTTTTACAACGCCTCCCGCCCCCGCCAAGGTAATTCTGCTACCCAATATCCTTAATAAAGACTGTTGTTCCCCCTTCAGTTGTTAAGGTTTCTCTGACAGACTGGTCTTTTCTTCCTCACCTCCGAAGGGTGGATTTCTAGACCTCCCTATGCAGGTATAAACGCCGAGAGAAAGCAACGGTCTTGATAAAAATGTTATAGATTCAAATAACTGAGGGAGAAGAAATCCCATTCTTAGCAGTTTAGCAGAAATTTGTCCTATTGATTACAACATTCTTCTGCTCTTGTTTTTTTTATTTTTTTTTTCTTTCTTTTTTTTTAATGCCTAATAAATCTACAACAAGACACAAAACCTGAGGCACAACCAAACACCCTAACCTAGCCACTTGGTGACATGTGTAAGTGGTTACCTCAGAAGAGTGGAAATCCATGTATAACAGGCCAGAGAAAGCAATTAAAGAAAACTCTGCCATCCTGAGGCCTCTGATCCCTCTAACTGTGCTCTTACCCAGAGGCTCAACAGATGCAAGAGTTATTTACCAACATGGTTAGAGAGCAAATAAATGCCTAGGTTGGAATGACAAATGTGGCTTGGACCCTACAGGTAAATCAGAGCAAGTCTATGGAATGGCATGTACCCTCCTTGGTGGCTGCGGATGAACTCTTTGTTTGGAGTGTGGGGAAGGGGCCAGCCTTCGAGGAGATAAAAGCTATGCTTGCCTAATCAGGGCAGAAATAAACCAAGATATTTCAATCTTCTTCTTTTATTTAAATTTTTTTTTTGAAAGAAGCAGCACTGTCTAGTTGGCTCCCACTCAAACAGAGACTGCTTCAATACAGTTATTTTTAGGAATAATATGATACGTAGTGTGCATTAAAGCATAGTAATATGCTAAGAAATAAAATAAAATAAAAACTCAATTTTCCCCTTAAATCACTAGGGAAGCAGTACCCCAGGAAAAATGTGTTGTGTAATTAAAAAGAAAAAAAAGTATTTATTAAGAGAAAAATGTGTATTTTCTTAGGTTTGTGTAGAAAGTCTTGAGCAATGAGAATAAAAGTCCAAATCCTAGGAGCTTTTGTGAAATTCAGTTTGGGGGAAAAAAAAAACTGTTAAGGATGGTTGTTTCCCCAAATGCAAAACATTAGGGAGGAATCTGAAGAGAGCTTTACTTTCTGTGCAAAATCTCCATTGTTGCTTGGCAAACAATGGGAGCTCTGGGCGACTGGAAGGCTGTGAGAATGAATAGGGAATCCGCAGGATGTGTGCGGGTCAGTGCTTGGGGTCTCTGTCCTAAAGCCCCTTTCTCAGCTTGCCACAATAAAGTAGCACAAGGTTTAGTCTTTCCTGGGTCACTGGCCATCTTCTATTATTCAACACTTCACAACAAAAAACACTTATTAATCAGCGCTGACCAGAGGCCCCTTTTGAAACAAGAGAAGGGGAGAAAGAGAGGGGGGAGAGAGGGAGAAAAGAAGATTGAGAAACCCTGAACAGACCCTCCCAATACAAGAGCAACCATAGGCAGTTTCTCAACTGGCCAAAGAGAATTTTTTTTCTTTTTGCCATAACAAAGTTTCCAATCAGGTCAGAGAGGACTGGACTTTCCTCCCCTACCCCCACCCCTGTTTTCCCTCTTACTCTCCTTCTTGCTCTGAAGATGATGGAGACATTGTTTTGCAAGTAAGGATGGTTTTAGGTCAAATTGCCAAGGTCTGATCCTAGAGGTGTATCCTTGCTATTCTGGAAGATAAGGCTGTTTCTCATCTGGGCCTCAGCTCTGGAGATGGCATAGGAGAGAAGAGGTTTGCTTGTGGGGTGCTGCTCTTGTGCTTTTAAGAGCTGATGGATGAGGTGTCAGGGCAGAAGTTGTGTGAGGACTTGGTTCAAAATGGTATGAGAGAGAGTCAAATGTGCCATTTATTGACTCTGGTGAGGGCAGTCATGGGCTTGTTGTTGTTGGTCCTGATTTTCTAGCAGTATACATAGCACAGGGCTAAACGGTGAGCTTTGGAGGGAAAAGGAGCGAATAGATTTAAGATAAAAACTTTGTATTCCTCTGTGCAAAAAGGATTCAAAGGCAGCAGTGAAAAGGAATCTTAAGGACCTAATATGTGATAATTTAATTCTCAGGGGGAGGTGTTTGATTGCTTCTTTCTTCTTCTTTGTTACCTTCTGATAATTTTTTTTTAGGATATTTAATTATTCTTAAATAAGTTGGTATTTCTATGTAATGATATATGCATAGATTGTCACACCGCACACATTATGATGTTCATGCCTTTTATACCCCTGAAAATGATCCAAACAACTTTTTACAGAGAAGTTTTTCTGCTGGCCAGAACTAATTTTTAAGTGGAGAACACAAATGAAAAAAATGAAGTAGTTCAGACTTTGTTAACAGTACAGGTACAGATGTACCTAAGAGAACAAAGCCATTTGTACTATTTTTTTTTTAATTTAGCAAATGCATAGAGACAGCAAATATTGAATCCCCTGTGGATTACCTGAGAAAATGAAATTGTTCTCTCAAGAAAAAAAATAGTCCACAAGAAAGGTAAAAACTTCCTTTTTGTTTTTTTTTTTTTCCTGACTAAATTGTGTGTGCGTTATGTCGCGGTGGGGGGGTTTGTTCGTCTGAAGTCGACGTGGACATTTTAGCTAGAGTATATAATGAAATATTATAAACCTTAGGAGAAGCTGTTCCCTAAGCCTTCTGAATATCATACTTACATAGAGTGTAAGCTGTGACTAGTGCACCACATAACTCCTCACTAAAGGGTTTTGTTAGTGGAAACTGGAATAGTGTTATTTGGAGGGCAGGCTCAGTGGTGCTTTGCCAGAGTTTGCATTGCAAACATCAGGCTGCAGTTCACAATTTGTTTGCAGGAAATGTGTTTTACTTAAGTAGAGTATTTTCTCTTTTCCCCTCAAATATTGTGTTACTCAGATTTTTCAGAGCTTGATGTTCCAGCAATGGAGTAATCAAGTGTTACCTAAATTATTTAAAGCCTGGGATTAAAGGCCTTAGCTCTGAGTGCTGACAAGCTTTCAAATGTAGCCTGGGAAAAGTTTTGTATCCTTTCCTGTGTGTGTACACTTTGAAAATAATTTGGAAAAGTACAGTGAATTATTCTCAAAATGTATGCACAGAGAGAATGAATAATTCTTTTACAAGTTGCTCTCCAAAGGAATGACTGACTATTAAAAATACAGCAGCAATATATACACAATAATATTGTGGCACCTGCAGTGTTATTTTTAACAGATCGGTTTCTTTCATGGAGCTTGTTTAAAGGAGCTCTTTTATTTTAGAACTTTGGTTTGGACTGAAACGCAGAGAATGCATTAATTCAATGTATATGACCATTTAAAATGTTAAATTCCTGTATGTTTTGAGGCCTTACCTTTCATTTCTTACTCTTTAGGATTCTCAGTGTCTTGAAGCTTCTGTGTGCTGAAAATGAATAGTTTTAAAGTACGATTACCTTAAAATATTTTACAAAATACATAGAAATGCATTTGTAAACAGCTAAATTTTATTTCCACCTGTATGTGGATTTGGTGAGCTGTATTCATATTTATTTGTGTTCTTCATCATAGCTTTGTTTTGTGAATGGAAGGTTTGTTGGTGTTAAACAGTTTTAGACAATTTATTTCTTCTTTTAGATAGTGCATGGTTTCTGCTATAGAGTAATGTAAAAACAGATGCATAGGTCTGCTATATTCTGAGCTTTCACTGCATCACTGTGATATACTTTGGATAATATTCTTTAAAACTAATATGATTCACAGAAATGAGATTTTTCTAGTTTGTCAAAAATATAGTGATGAGAGTTACATTTTTGCAAAGGTTTCATCATTAGTAGGCTGTTCTGTGCCATCAGACGACATATATTAGAAATGTTACTATATAATGTCAGCTTCTCTTTCCATTCTTACTAATGGCTGATTGTGTGAATAAGTCCCATTTAAATCAGTGAGACTATTCAAAGGCTGAGATCCTACTCTACATGACAAAGGGAGTGACAAAATTTGGCCCACAGAATTGAATGGGACAATTGGAAGAATGAGGTAGAGCTGGGAGTGAGGAAGGATCCTCAAATCTATCTGTAGTATGAAGCACCATTTTTACACGGTGCTTTAAAAACACTGACATTACTGCACATATTACTTTGTAGCTTCAGCCAAGAGAGGCAAACATAAGCCGCTGGGGATAAGTAAGGCATGTGAGGCTGGCAAGGACACAAGGTGGAGAGTCTGGATTGCAGGCAGAAGTGCAGAGTGAGGGGATGGAGATCAGAAGGGAGGGGACACCAGCACTTCGTCCATGGGACATATGTGCCAGGCTCAGTACAGAACAGAACTGGACAGTACAGAAAGAGCTGAAGGATTAAAAGGTAAAATCAGCTTGAGGTAGCTACAGTAAAGTATGCAGAAAACAGGTGTGTTTACGCAAGTTCTGTGATTTTAAAAGTTTCGTATTTGCTTACACTGATATTTTAAGGTGGAAAGATTTTTAAAATGTTGCCTCATCTCTACAGTACATCCTGGGTTAAGAATGATAGATCTTACAGTAACGGCTCCAGGTATCTACATGAATTTGGACACTCTTGCAGTAAGTTAGGCCAAATTTTAACCTGGTACAGATATAAGAATCTGTCTGACATATCCTTGAAAAGCTATACCTTTTGCATTTGTTTTCACCTGTGCCACTATAGATTGATGAAGAAAAGATCTTGCGTACACATCTCTTAGGTTTTGGGTCTGCAGCTTGGTCATGTGTTAATACCTGTATGTTTTTTTAGCAAGTCTTCTCCTTGATATCGAATACCAATATTATATTCATTCATTAGAAACTGTGCTGTATTTAAATGTAGGGAAAAACAACATGTGATTTACCTCCTAAGACACTTATTTATTTGTCCACTCCAGAAATTGTAGTGTTACTATGAAGGTGTTTCTGGAAAGACAGGGGGCAAATAATCAGTTAAAACTATGGTAGAAGCATATAATGCTTCGTTGGGTGTAAAAGTACTTTTAATTAACTGAGACCACAGAAAATGCAGAACTGTGTGGGATACCACAAACCCTGATGGACAGAGCCTCAACACACCTTCACTCTTACCCACACCACGGGTTTTCCTCCTGTTCTGCCCAGCAACATCAGATATTTGTGATTTTGTCCCATGTTTTAATAAAGGCATTTATTTCAAAGGCCTGTGGCATGCAGTTCCATTTAAGAGCAGGCTGATGACAGCCTACCTGCTGGAAGGTCTCAGCTCATTGTAGCCCAGGAGTTTGGGATCTAGAATCTCAGCAGCTGATGAGATGAAAGTCAGCTGGGAGGGGCAGCAGGAAATAAAGAGCTGAAGGTATTGGTCAGTTTGAAAGTTGTCTTTATAACTTTGTTTTTTTCTCTAAAGTGGAATCTGAGCGGTGAAGTGCTCACCAAAAATAAGTATTACTTATCTGAAGAATCCTAAACTAATGAGTCATTCTTTCCAAGCCTTTGATTATTTTTTTAATAATACATTTAGGTCTTGTTTGCCTGTTTTTGAGCCTGAGGCACTAGGGCTTTCACGCTTTTTATCTGCAAAGGCTGGAAATTTACTTTAAAAACAAAATTTGAGCTTCCCTCGCAGATATCTTGATTAGAGCAGCTGGGGCTTTATGAAACACTGGCTCATGGAAGTGAGAGAGCCAGAAGCATTAAGAAGCTAAGGAAAGGGCCTGAAATTATTGTGAAGTCTTATAGCTCAGAGAGATCAAATAACTATTCAAAAGGCTTTAGAAAGCCTCTGTCATTCTGTGTGTGTGTGGGTTGTTTGTGTAGGGGGTGAGTTTGTTCACAGGTCCTCAGTAAAGGACTGTGGAAATGTGGGGAGAAGATGCCAGTGAGAATAAAGTTGTTTGCTGACGTGTTGGGGGTGAGGCTGTGCATGGATGAGCATCACAGAGGAGTGCAGGGGTAGAGCTAGTGACTCCTTGCAGAGGCAGGAGCAGGGCTTTGGGAGGGAAGCTGCTGCAGGTTCACTCGATGGCTAGTTGCTTTAGCACAGAAAAATTGATAATCCTTGCAGCAAAATTCAGCTTGCTGCAGGTAAGAGCTGCTTCAGCTTGGCTGTGAACACTTGAACTCCATGCAAGGTTTTGAAATTGCTCAAGTATGTCTTTCATAGCAATTAAATTTTTTTTTTTAAATTAATGATAGATGTCATAGTTTTAGTAAATTGTACCAGTAGATGGCGTGCAGAAATATTCAGCACTGTTAATAGGTTTTATTGGACAAATGCAAGTTCTTATTATTGCAACTGGCTTTGGGTACAAAGACATGAAAGAAGTGAGTTTAGTGAGGTTGCTCCCAGTAAGCAGGGAGGATGTCCACAAAAGGGGAAAAAGACACAAAAAACCCGTGAGATTAATTTAATCTATTCTTCATATGTTTTCATAAATAGCTTTTCAACTGCTGCTGCTTCTTTTTTTGACACAGTCAAAGCATGTACTCTTTACCAGTGGTCATTTCCTCCCTGGGCTTCTCACTACAGTCTCCTCTTTTCCAATGCTGACCAAAATACATTAGGTTAGGCTTTATCTTGGAGAGGAAAACGCATAAAGAGAAGAGCTAATTTCTTTGCATATTAAACTTTAAAAATAAAGACAATTGCAGGAAAGATCGAAATTGGAATACCTCACATAAAAATAGCAATTCTTTAGGAAATTATGGAATTCATGAAATAGGGGCTGTTTGGTTTCCTTAATTTTAGTTGGTAATATTATTGTTTGTTTATCTATTCAATCTTGTTTAAACTTCCTTCAGAACTGGAAATGGTCACCTGAAACAGGATTTCATTGTTTGTTGGGGTTTTTTTTTCTGTAATATGAAAACCCAAATTGAGTTAATATAATTTACATTTTGACAGTAGGTTTTGATAGCTGCCAGTTGATACTGCCTATTGACAGAGGTAAAAGTGTGAATTTACTGCCAGTGTCCCTTTTTTAAATATTAAAAGGTTCTGACACTGCTTCTAAATATAGATGGTCATTGTTGTGCATTGTGCATACATGAGAACAGTGTTTGATAAGTATATTTGATTGTATCAGTGATTCTCTGCCTCCTTTGCTATAGTTCTCTAAGAATGGTTTTGAGTTGGAGGTGTTTCCCATGTGCTCCACAGAAAGAAATTATATAATGTTGTCAAAGAAAGTGTGTAGTCAGATGCCTACAAGAAAGACGGAAGTTTGTTAGTAGTTTGGTATCTGTTTACAAACTGGCAACCACTGATTAAATCCCCTATTAATCAGCTTTTCTCAAGCATTTATACTGACCAAATACCTTCGAAGACGCAGACTTTAAAAACTCTGAGAAACATCCTTTCTTTGTGCTCTTATCTGTTTACCATGGTTCACTGAAATGCTGTGAAGGCATAAGAGAATTTGCTGAGATGAGATTTCTGTTACAAGGCCATGATATGATGTGTCCGTACAAAGGACTGAGAGAGAAAGCTCCGCTGGTCAACAGTCTGGAATATGCTGTGGTGCTCTTAGGCTTTCTAGCTCTAGCACAGACTGCTGTTCATGGAGCTTCAGAACAGAAAATTAGATCATTGTTAGGTTCTGATCTGGTGCTTTACAGAAATGGAAGCAGGAATCTGCATACACTGGAGTTTTTTCTTCCAGGAGAGTGAGATTGGCAGAATTTTCTCCTTCTATAGGATCTTTGCGGTTATAACAGACTTGTCAATTAGCAAATGCCTTTTGGAAAGTTTTGCTAATATTTATAGCTCATTGCTTCTCTGTGTCAGTTCTGCTTGTTATTTGCACAGCTATCTTTGTAAGTGGAAAGATATAAAAACAGCCTACTAAATATAAAATTAAATATCCTGTAGGGTTTTTTTTTTATTTTATTAGGTTTATATACTTTATGTCTTTCTTGTCTTTCTACAGTGTTCTGTCCTAATTAGAGCTCATTTGCAGCAATCTGCATGAGCTACCTGTTTCTCATGACAGTACTACCATTTAACCCAAAACCAATAAAATCTTTTCGTCATGCCATTCCTACTTGGTTTCTTGCTTTTATGTGTATGATGGTGATTCTTAGTTGCGATTACAATTTGAAGACGTAGAATACACATAATTCACTTAATTTATACCATGTTTCAGTACATTTAGATGGTCACATCTATCTTATTTTCTTGACAACTGTGAATTCTATATCTACTGGCAGAACACGGGATCATCAAGTACACTATGATGAAATGGAAGATGCTGAATTCTGTTCTGTTGTATACTGAAGATGCTGAACTCTGTTCTGTTGTATACTTCCCCCCTGCTTTAAAGCAAAGCATGAAAGTATCCATTCTAGATGAAAGGTTAAATGACAAGATTTTAATTTTTCATTACTCACTTGCCCTTTTGGTAGTGGAATTTAGTAGGAGTTAATGATCTGAGGTTTTCAGTGTAAAGCATCATTCTGGTTATTTTCTCTTAATCTGTAATTTTTTAAAAAATAATTTAAGTATTTCTGAGTACTAAATGCTTTTTCTGTCAGGCCATGAACTTTTTGTGGGACACAAAAGCTGATTTTAATGACTTCAGATTATTTGAATCAAGATTCAGTGGTTCAGTTATTTTTCGGGAACACAACACTGTGGAATGAATAATTCCACAGGAACAAGTAAATTATCTATTAGTAATTCATGCTTTGCTGCATTTATTAATGCAACAGATATTGTATTGATTTTATGCTTTTCAAGGGCCAGTATTTATGATATGAGCTAAGAATCATTTTTTGTGTTCCCATTGAGAGAGAAAGTGTGATCCATTGCATGTCCATTAATAGCTTTACTGGGTGCCTTGAGACATTTATTTGGGAAACACCAGCTAACAGTGATCATGGTATATGTGAAGGAAGATAAGCAGTGCTCTTAAAAAACATGAAATTTAATGAATCTACTTAAATGGAATCTGAAATCACCTGCTTTTTAGTAATACCCAGACTAGTCAAATTTTATGGAGGATTTCTCCTCTCTCCGTTTCTTTTTAAAGACAGCTAGTCAGCTGCTTGTGCCAAATAATAGTTGCCCAAAAGATTCTTGAACTCTGAGTAAACAACTCTTTGTACATACTTTACTGCAGAGCAGGTTTCTGTAAGCAGACCTGGGACCACTGCTAAGAACAGCCGTCTTAATTCCCAGAGACCAGAGAAGCAGCCAAGCCAACAACAGCAGAAGATGCAAGGTTAGAAAATTAATACTCTACTGTGATTTAAAATATTTTGCAAGTATAATGATATCAGTTCCCTTGTCTTTGCAAGGACACTCAGCTATATTTTATCAACCCCAGAGACCAACTCACCTCTGAAAGTACTGGTCTCAGAGTTCACAGCTCTTTCTTCTCCTATCCCTTGGGTTGATGACTTTGGACAAGAGGATTGATATGAGTGGGTGGATTGGCATTTTTTAAAACTTTCCATGAATGGTTGGGATGGGTTTTAAATTTTACCTCCAGATTAGTCTGGCTCAAGCCCACTTTATTGTCAAAGGTCCAAACCACCACTGCTACATTTAAAAGCTACTATTATGAAATTCTCTACAACTTTAGAAAAGATGTAAACTTTTGCCTGTATTCTTGCTATAAATTCCTGACATTACTGATACTCAAAAGTAGGGTGGTCACTCTTCAATACTCTTCTCTGGGTTAACAAGCATCCTTGACTTTTTCCTGTATCCAATTGATTTTTTTTCTCTGTTCTTGCCTCAGTGCATGTAACATCACTCTCTTGTCACATTTATTTCACCTATATAAATTTTTTCTTTCAAATTATCCTCAGTCCTCCCAGACATTCAATTCTACGTTTTTTCTAGAATCTTATGAATACAAAGATTAATTAACTAATAATCAGAAACTGGTTTGCAATGGAGAAGGGAGTCTTATCTCTGCTTTAGTTTAATGGAGAATGAGGAAGAGAGGTTAGAAGACCTGCCTTGTAGGAGAAGAATTTTGTTCAGAGGTTTGCTTCTGAGATTTTTTCCCCTCCCCTTGACCCATATACATAGTCTGACAAGGGAAAATCTTGGTAGATGATTGAGTTGCATGGTCTACCCTCTCTACAATTTGAAGAAATAGAGTGCATTATAAGCCACGATTTCCGCAAACTTTAGCGTCCAGTGTCCTATGGGGTACCAGGGAAGGTCAGGTCACCAGGCAGGAGAAAGACACTCTGTGAGAGCTATCACAGAGGAGTTTGCTATCTGGATGGTTTGATCTTAGACTTCATCTGTGATGTGAGCTGTAGCTTTTCCTTAGTTCTGAGACCTGACAGAAAACATCAGGAGGGCTGAAGGGGCTCACTAAAGGGAGGCCCAAGTGCAGCTACAAACCTGCAAGAGCCTGTTGCTGGTGCAGTGTGTCCAAGGTCTGTGCAAGCATCCTGTCAGCAGCACTGGGCAGGGCAAGTCCCTCTCACATTGGGTTCAAGGTTTGGGGGCTCTTGCTAAAAAAACTCACACAGCAATTGTGTGCTGACTTGAAACCTGGAGAGCTGGCTCTCATCTCAGCATTACTATTTGCACTCCATTTGCCCTGATAGGGTGCATTTAGCTGTGATTAACATTGGGCAGCCTGCTGCTTGCCCTTATGATGCACAAAGGCAAGGGGCTGCAATGATTGTGGATACAAGCTACATGCATTGCAGGTGTTAGGTCTGGCTTAAGCTGCAGGTTTGCCAGAAAAATGCTTTTCTACTCTTTTAGAATGATGTGTGGTTGAAAACTTTACTTCAAGTGATAATATTAACCTAGTCACTTAGTCAAAGATACATTATGGAATGTGTAAATGGACACTCCTTTTACAGTCCTTTTCCCCAAAACCTCCAATTTTCTTGTGAATTTTTGTAATTTTTTTGTTAAAAACTTGTTAAAGTTGAAGAAATTGTATCTCTTCTGCATTAAAGAAATGGACCAATTACAAGCCAGTGATGAAGGAACTTTCCTCAGTTTCTCTTGTGCAGTCATGCTGTTAGGAGTAATCATAAGTAATGATCTACAGACAGGCCATTGTATTAATGACATAGACAAAGGGATCGAGTGCACTCTCCATAAATTTGCAGATGACACCAAGCTGGATGGTGCTGCTGACACACCTGAAGGGCAGGATGCCATCCAGAGGGACCTGGACAAGCTCTAGAAATGGCCATGTGGAAATCTCCTGAGGCTGAACAAGGACAAGTGCCAGGTGCTGCACCTTGGTTGGGTCAACCCTGATGCCAGTCCAGGCTGGGGGATGAGCTGATCAAGAGCTGCCCTACAGGGAAGGACTTGGGCGTGCTGGTGGGTGAGAGGTTGGCCACGACCCAGCAATGTGCACTCAAAGCCTGGGCTGGATCAAAAGCTGTGTGGTCACCAGGGAAGGAGAGGGGATTCTGCTTCACTCCTCTACTCTGCTTTGGTGAGACCCCACCTGGAACTTTGCATCCAGCTCTGGGGTCCCCAGCACAGAAAGGACATCAATGTGTTGGAGTGAATTCAGAGGAGGCTACCAAGCTGATTGGAAGGGTAGAACACCTCTCCTAGGTGGAAAAGCTCAGGAAACTGGGATTCAGCCTGGAAAAGAGAAGGCTTTGGGGTGACCTTCCAGTACCCAAAGGGAACCTACAAGAAAGATAGACTATTTACAAGGCTATCTAGTAACAAGGGCAAGACAAAATGGATTTAAACTAAAACAGCACAGGTTTAGATTAGATATTAGGAAGAAATTCTTTACTGTGAGGGCGCTGAGGTACTGGAAGAGGTTGCCCAGAAAAGTTGTGGATGCACCATACCTGGAAGTATTCAAGACCAGGCTGGGGCTTTGAACAGCCTGGTCTAATGGAAGCCTATGGCAGGGGGCTTGGAATGAGATGATCTTTAACGTCTCTTCCAATCTGGGTCATTGCATGATTCTATGATATAGGTAGCTGTTCAAATATGGAGAAACAAAAAGGAAAAAATTTACTTATGTAAACTCTGTCTTTCCTGAAGACAAACACATTAGTTAAAAGGATAGATTTGGCCTGCCTATGGTGAGAGATTTCTAGGTCTGATTCTGCCTTAATTAAAGCTCTTTTGCTATTGCACTGACAAGGTCCATTCAGCATCTCTCCAGAGCAGTGGAAATATGCACAGGATGTCAGTATTTTTCTGAGAGGAAACCATTATAGACCACAAACCCCATGAGGCAGATTTTTTTCTCTTTTCCCTGAGGTACCTATCCCAACTATACTTCATCATAACATAAATAGTATTAATAATTTTATTCATTTAAATGAGAAATGGTTTCTCAAAAGAGGAAAGCGAAAGAGGCAGAATCAGAAGAGGAAATTAAGGTTCCATCTTGATAGTAACAAGACTGATTTTTGAATATCCTGCAACTGTGTATCCCCGTATGATATCTTTGGTAAACATGCTTACTTTATTTTGTACAAGAAATCACACTGACTTCAAAAGGCAGTTATTAGTGTGAACAGTCCCTTTAGTTTTTAACATCTAGTCTATTTTAAGACAAGCTTTAATAATAAATTATCTTGCAATTTTAGGATCTATATAGGAAGCACTCCTTTTTTTGCATGATCCAGGTGACTGCTAATTGTTGCATTCTGCAGTAATAATAGTTTTGATTTGATTGTGGCTGTTCTAAACCATAAAGGGGACATTGATAACTCAGCTGTGGCAACCTGATATGACTGAAGATAATTAATATGATAATGTCAAAAGGATCAAGGCTCCACCATGTCCGGTGGTAGGTGACACAATGAAGCCAAACACGGACTCACACCTAAAGGACTGCCTGGTGTTAGCTGTGGATGAAAGTTGAGGTTTAAAGTGACTCACTCACGCTGAACTGATAAAAAAGATGTTATTGACTAATTGAGGTTAATCCCAGGTTCTGAGCAACAGAGCTGTATTTGTTGTGGTCAGTTCATACATGCCCAATCAAGCATCGTGTGTAGGACAGCAGTGCTGCGTGGTTATTGTAATGGCCTGCCGTCTAGCTGGGTGTTCTGGACGAGGTTATTATTGACTAAGGGAATGGTGGTGGCTGGAAGCTGTGGCCACCTGGGGTTTTCTAGAAATGGTCAAACGCAGGGTCTAATGTTGAATAAAGGTATTTGCCATCTTCTCTCTGAGTGTGGGAAATACAATGTAAGGTGAGCCGTGCTTGAAGGTTGAGAGAAATGCGATCCTGAATGAAGGGCATTTGCGGAAATAGCTACAGCATGAGAATACAGGTTTTAAACACATGCCCAGAGCAGTTGATGTGTATGCAGCATGAGAGCCACCTGTATTCCTGAATTTCTGCTTGAGTGCTTCATGGTGTCAACTTGCATTAAAAATGGTACTCTTTCATACTAAGGATGTTAGCATGACTTTGTGTTGGAATCTTACAGTAGACAGTGCAGAAATCTCAACCTAAATCCCTGTATCCATCTTATAGGATGGAGCCCCTCTCTCAGACTGTGAGAGCCTCGGAAGGAGCTGAGTGGACATATGTGGGGATTATTAGCCATATAAATCACATATGAACACTGCAGATTAAAATATCTCTGTGATATCACTAGATAATCTCAGTAGAGTGGACCTCCCTCAGGGTGACACCCTGCTCTGAAGGAGGCTTACCTTCAAACCTGGATACCACAGCCGAAGATGAGTTCCAGTAATGACTTTGTTAACAGTGTACACCAGAAGCCTTGTATTAATGTTCTGTCTACTCCTACTGCTGCAACTCCTCCTCAGAGACCCAGGGATCCTTAAAGTTATGGTGTCACGCAGGGAGCTCAAATTGAGCTGCAGCAGGAATTGGCCATTGGGAATTTTCAAATTAAGTCATGAGACTAAGTGGTGCATCATTGCTGCCTTTCCTAGGGATCCTCTAAAGCAATACTTCTGAGAGATGTAATTTTCCCCCTTTTAAGTGGGATTTAACACAATCCTAAAGATGAGGATTCATCTGCCAATGCAGTTTTTCTATTTTTTAATTTTCTTTTTAATTTTTAAGTTTTAAACTGTTATCCAACTATTGCATTTATCCCAGACTCATTCACGACTTTCAAGAGTGTTTATTCACTCAAAGGTATTGCAGAGCTTCCAATAAGTGCAGTGAATTCAGGGGACAACATGCAAAATTTGGGACCAGCCTCAGCACAAAAGCACAATAACTTGTTTACGCACCAGTTTCTGGTGAGCTGGGGCAGAGCTTTGAGCCAAAGGGTGCTGGCTGGTAGGTAGGGGAGGAAAGTGTGTATAAGAGTTTCATATTTCTCAACAGGGTGCATGTACCTATGGAATTGGCACCAGAATTTAAAGGAGATTATTACTCTTGTAGGTCTCCTCCTGGAATTTCTCTGTTCCTCAAATTTTTCTCCTAACTGAAAAAAAATTTGTGAGCTCTATCAAATCCATCATGGATGAAAAAACAGTTTTGGTATATGGATTGTACGCTGAAGAAAATTCCCCTGCTTGTGCACCTGAATAATTGGCGTATCCTCCTCAAAGGAAAACCAATCAGTGGAGCAGAGTAGCATTACAGCACAAGCTGTTTTTGTTGGAAGAAGTAGGAAAGGAGAGGTATGATAAAGAGATTGCTCAAAGGCTGAAGCTCTTGGACTTTAGCTACTAGATAGATCTTGTTTCACAGGGGAAATATGGCAAATACATTGATTTCTGAGAGATCCACAGTCTACTTACTAGACAGGACACAATATATCTTTGAGATCTAGATGTTCTGGATGCATTATTTACATAGTTCATGGCTATAAAAATGGATGTAAACGAACTCTTTTTCCTCTTCCAGTCCCTACAAAGTAAATTTATGGAAAACCTGTAGAAATAATTTTGTGTTATTATCTAGGTACATCCTTCCTTGAAAAACAAGCTGTCTTGAAGAGAGAAAGACTCTTGAAAGTGATCCATCCCTAGCTCTTTTCATCTCATCTGGTTTTGTACCACTTTGATTGCCCGAAACTAAACCACAGTTTCTTAACATAACTTCCAAACAATATTGCCTATAATATTTTGGTATACTTAGAGGATGAGACTATGATTTCTTTCACACCTGACATTTCTACTAGGTCTGTGAAAATTTTCCCACTTTCTCTTTAGACTGAAGGAAATAATAGCCACTCTGATGAGAGGTGTTTATGTTTATACTATTGAAACAGTTTATGATGCAACAATAATATCAGGTGATCTCCCTTTTTGATCTGAACATGGTAATAAAATCCATTTATTTTCTAGACACTTCTTTTCTGATACTCAAGAATTAAAAATAAAAATAAAATAATTAGCATTAGAGTAAAATGGTTGCTTTATTCCTGACCATTGCTCACTTTTCTCTTCCAGAACTGGATTTTCTCTTGAAAAGGTGTTTAAGGGATTTTAAGGGCATAGAATAGAGTATTGCAGGTGGGAATGACCTCCAGTGATGATACAGTCCAACTGCCTGCCCAAAAGTCAGAGCATGCTGTTAAGGGCACTGACAGGCTGGGGGCGTCGACCGCCTCTCTAGGGAGCCTTTCCAGTGTTTGATCATTTTCTCAGTAGAAAAATGGTTCCTAATGTTAATTCTACACTTCTCCTGGTGCAGCTTTGAGCCGTTCCCATGTGTCCTTTCCCTGGATACCAGGAAGGAGTGATCAGTGGCTCCTTCTCCAAACTAGGCAAGCCCAAAGTCCTTAGCTGCTCCTCATGAAATGTTCCTTCAAGCCTCTCTCCACCTTTGTTGCTCTCCTCTGACCACATTCAAAGCCCTTCCCACCCTTCTTAAATTGCGGGGCCCAGAACAGCACCCAGCAGCAGTAACTTTTCTTCCCATAGTGGTATGTTTTAAAAGTTGGGTGATACCTAAACAAAAGCTGCACAAAGAAATGAGACATTGGCTTTTAAATGGCTGATTTAAAAATATTGTCCTTCTGCATTCCAACACAATTATTTTTCAGTTGTTGGAGATAAGTTGGGAGAGGAGGGAATTGTAGCTAGACAAAGCTTTGTGGTGACAGGCAAGAAAGCTGGAGAGGGACCATAGAATCTAGAAACTATGAGAAAAGTGTGTGTCCTGCTGTGGGATAAGTGGACAAATGACTTGGGGTGTAAAGAAGGGAAGATTAAAAAACTAAGAAAGTAGATAAAATATGCTAGATATTTTAAGAGATAAAAATGAAAAATATTTTAAGGATTAAGAAATTAGCATTTAAAGGACAGTAAAGTAAGTAAGGTGTTGTGTACGTTCTGGTGCTAAGGTTGTTACAAACATAGGCCGGAGTTTATTAGTTTTGCAGAGGCCCAGACAGGGTTACTTTTCATATTCTTATTGCTTTGATTTCTGTAGGTGTTCTTTTTTATTTTTCTTTTTATTTTTTTTTAATGCATCCCAAACTAAATGTAAAATAACCCAAAACAACAAAACTACCACATTTTTGTACCTGCACTTCAGGCAGAAATTCTTATACAGTAGAAGGTGAATAGTACTGTGTTAATCATGAAAATGCCTTCATTATGGGGTATCTGATTTCCCCTTGAACCTAGTAAGTTTTAGGTGCCCAAATTCCTTCGATACCTGTCCTAATTAACTTGCTCAAGATCATATGAGAACTGTGGTGGAGAGGTGAAGTTTAAGTTCTGTGCCTCTGTCTCCAATACTCTTTCCTCTCTGGGATACAGTAAAATGTAGAGGCTATTAACCTAAGAGCTCCCTAGCTCAGGGACCAAAGAGAAGCTGAGAAACCTCATACCCAGTTGACCTAGAAGGGTTATATAAATAATTAGGAGGTTTAAGCTAAGGAATGTTGGTGTCTCCCTCTATTTTTCTGTTTCTCACTCTGTTCTATCAGGTTTTGGTTGAAAGAAGGCATCCCAAGATTAATATTTTGCTGTCTGGTTGGGGCAGGCTGAGAAAACCTTGGTATGCCTCTGTTCAGCTGTGCCAGCTGTACTTCACCTGGAGGATTGTGTTCAATGAAGGGGCATAGTGCAACTTTTTGCTTCTTTTGTCTTCCTTTGCCTTTGTACTTGAGGCTAAGACTCTGGAGCACATTGTATAATAGAAAACTATTCTGAGAGAAATACAGATATTGAAAAAAAAAGATGCATTAAGTTATTGCAAAGGCAGAAAAGATGATGTCAAGAAGCAGTCACCCTGGGAAAAAATAAAAACAAACAAAAAACCCAAAAAGTTTGTCTTATGAAACTTTATACCATGCAGTGTTTTGAGTATATCACCTGGCAAGCAATCTCCCAGTAAAATATGAACCAGAAACTGTCCTTGTCTCACAAAGATGCATGCTAAGAGACCATGAGGGTTCTTGCACCAAGGCAGGGGTTTCTAGGGAAGATCATCTGAAAGCTCAGAAGACAAGTGAGCAATGCTGAGTAATGTCCATCACCAGGGACCCTTAGTACTAAACCAAACCAAGCCAAAAATCTTATTTACTTTTCTAAAAAGCCGACAGCTATGTTAGTGAGTCTTTGTTTTGAGAGGAGATTCCTGGGGGCTTCTTCTGTAACTTCAGAGAACATCCTGCCTCTCATTATGGTTTGTTTAGTGGGTTTTGAAAGCACCTAATTAAGTGTCTTTTAAAAACAAACAAACAAGCAAAACTGGCAATTCTTTGTTGGTTTTTTTCCCTTAAATACATAAAATGCTTTGTTTTACTTTGTTTCTTAATAGCTGCCTACAGCAATTCACTAGATGAATTATTTTTCACAGAAAATCGTATGCAACCATTGTAAATTTGGGTGGTGGTTACGGTCGCTAGTGATGACTAGACTCTTGTGTGGAGTTCACTTTGTTCGGGCTGTATGAGGGATTGTGTCTCCACATGAAAGATATCCAGATTGAGAAAGGAGTTATTTTTCTTCTGGGAACATGGGAAGGTGGATTAAAATTGAGGTTTTCTTCCTGATGCTGAGATCAATTTTCAATTTGACTTTTGCAGTTTTACACAAGCCAGATGTTTCATCCAGGAGTTTGCATGTCTTTCTTGTGATTTATATGTTGACTTTGATTAAAATTAGGATTCAGCTGAAGATGTGACCAAAGCCATACTGCCCAAGCTTAACTAACTGGAGTGAGCAGAGTTCAAGTTACTCCTGGGAACCCCTCTGCAGTGAATATAGAGAGATTGAAACCTTACCTCAGTATTGTGGCTTAACCTAAATGTAGATTGACTAGTGGCTTCATGTTTTGAGGTGACCTGTGCTTGAGTTCCTGGTCATACATTCTCTGCCCAGGTTTTAGTCTGGTTCCTCTTTGGGTGCTCTTTGGGTGTGGCTCTTTGTGACCACCCACAGTTGTGTGTGATGACACAACACTAACACAGGGCTCCTCCAGGATGGGCTCAATCTCTGCTTGCCCCAGTATAAGAGAACAGAGAGTCTTCACTAGAACTAAAGGAAGTGCTCACATTTCACACACACAGTCCTTGCCATGCCCACCTGCAGAGGGTGAAGGATGGAGGATGCAGCACCAATTGTGAGATCAGGCAGGGGAAAAGAGCAGCAGAGTTACTTGCATCCTACTAACCAGGGCTTTTTTTTTTTTTTTTTATATATATTAAAGGAAGAGTTTCATTTTGCAAAATACAGGTCTCTCTTCAATGTGACCAGGAGCAAATTTATCTTGTTAGCACTTATTTACAACTGACAATTCTCAATTAGCATTTGAGCCTAGATTCTCATTTCTATAAATCCCTAATGAGAGTATAAATTACTAAGAAAGAGCTAAATCTCAGGGCCAAAGTCTTACTTCATTAACACACTAATGTAAATCTGAAGTGTTTCTGTTCTTCTGAGCAGTTACTTCGCAATAACCCTGGTGTAAGTGGAAATGGAAAAGAATTCTCAAGGCTTTTATAATGGGCAGCATGAAGTGGTATCATTCTGTCTCATTTTCAAATTCTGTCTCTTAGAGAAAATGTCTCCAATGTTTCTGTAGTATTGTGCTCAAACTCATTTGCCTGATTTGTCTGACTTAAAACTTTTGCTTGATTCTTTTTACATGTCATTTTTCTTTCTACACCTGCTGCTCAGTGAATAAAGACTGTGTGGAACCCTAAAATATTTGTCACCTTTTGTTGCAATCAGTAAGAATTTTATATTTATTTTAACTAGTATTCAATTTCCAATGGCATAGGACTCATAAGAAATAGCTTACAATTTAAATTTTAGAAATAATATAAATGATGTAATTTTTGATAAATGTTTAAATTTCTCATTGAATGTGTCATGCTAAATCTGTGATAATGTCAATAGGGTGCTGTAATAAGGTCATTGTACTGAGTATATTGTTGATTTGAACACTCAATAAGAGTAATAATATCTGGTCAGGTGTGGGGTTTTTTTACCCCCTGTAGCCACTAGAAATAGAGCCATGTTCAAAGGGTCTTTTAGAAAAGATTTTTAGAAAAGGTCTTTTAGGAAACCACCTAGGAAGTAATGTGTGTCCTATCAGTATCAATGATGTTGACTTTGACACAAACGTAAAAAAAATCAGTCTAACATGAGCTAAAAACCCCATGATGCAGCTTCATGTGCAATTCATCATGTTTGATGTTCAGATTTTAAAAAACCTGTAAGTTACAGAAGAGTTGCATTTGAAGGCCAAATAGCAATAAAATGTGGATTACAATTTTCTCTGTTATGTTTGTAAGCTTTTCTTCCTAATGATCTCCTGATCTCCAGGCTCCCTAATGAGCCTGTTCAAAGGGTTTCTTGAAAAGTATTAGGTAATTAATCAGAAATCTGAACCAATATTATATAGATGACAAATTATAAAGCAAAAATTGTTATGTTTATGAAGAAATAAATCTAGCATCATTGTTTTGAGTCAATAACAATTTTACTATTTCAAGTTAGAAAAGTTCACACTGTGTTTAATAAATGAGAAAAGCCTGCTAAATATCAAAACACAGGCATAATGACAGTAAAAATTATTCAACAGCTTTTTCATCACGGTTTATATTAGGACTTCAGACTATGAGTTTCAACAGTTCTTAAGAGTATTAGCATTCCACCTTGTAGAATCTTGTACATTACAAATGACTGTGCTGGATTGCAGGCAATAGGAAAGTAGGAAAATGAAAATACATGCTTTGACTATGCTGAAATGAGAGGCAATTTTTTTAGATCTTAGGATCTCTTGTCATGCTAGGAAAAAAAAAGAAGGAAAAACTTGCCAGAAGTTAGCAGAAGCTGCACGTATTTAACATATAGAACAAAGCTTTACAACACCAGTCATAAACTGGTTTTCTTGTCCTCGGGAAGTAGTGAAGCAAGTAGAGTTAGTAAAGGAAGTTATGCTTAGCAGAAAGCTTTCTTTCTCATAGAAGGTCAGATCTGAGATACTTAAGATGAGATTGGTCATGTAAGTTATACTTTTTGAAGCCATTACTGTGGCTTTAGGTAAGTTTGGCCTGTTGGTGTAAGGGCTCACTGCGAGATTGTGAAGCGATGCACCAGTTTTTCTTCTGAACAGCACAAAATATTTATTTCAAACCTCTCCATGCCTGAAGATAAACATGAATTTTGTGTCACATAGTTGGCAAAGGCAATTTCAGAATTAGGCATTCTGAATCCTACGTGGCATGGTTTATAAATGGCTGGTTTTAGTCTAAAATCAGAGTTGTCATCTTGCTAATATACCAATATGTAAACAACAAAATGATGATGTGCAAAAATGGAAGAACAAATATAAAACATTTTGTAACAGCTTACTATATTTCTTGTAAATACTTCTTTTTTGGTGACATACTAAAATAAACAATCGTAAGTAGAAGCATAGCAATTTTTGTGAGCACAGTGATATCTGAATAGAAATGAGGACTGGAATTGATTCTCAAGTCAAATGTTTGCCAAGAATTTGTGTTTTAGGGGTGTGTGTGTGTGTGTTTTGTTGTGGGGTTTTTTGTTTGATTTGTGTTTGGTTTTGAGGTTTTTTTCTTTGTGGAAATACACTCTGTTCAACACATTATTGTTTCATGATTATCAAAGTTCACACAGATTTGAAAATTAAATAAAGTTATTGTTACATGGTGACTGACATCTATTTTAGCTTATTATTATAACAAAGTTTCAAAAGAAAAAACAAATAAGTGCAATTCTGATCTTTTCTAGTTAAGAGACAAAACCAAATTGTAAACAACAGAACAAAATTAAAGCCATTTAAAAAAATATACAGAAAAAAATCCAGTCAGTAAAACTATATTTAATTTGGTATACTATATATAGATTTTACAGGAGACCTTTTTAGAGTTTACAGTTTTGTATATAGCATAAGTAAATAGATGAGGAAGGATTTCTGTCAGATACCACTGTGACAGGCTTTAGTTTAAACCCTTAAGACAGATAGATAGAAGTAGATTAACTGGCCTTAGCTATTTCATGTTCCCTGACTGAAAGGAAACACGGTTCCATGTTGAGCTAGCATGTCCTAGCAGCCTGAAGTAGTAATGTATTTACTGCCTTTTCATGCATCTTGCTTAACATTTGCTTAACACATTTATTCAAATGAGGCTGGGCATTTGTTTATCCCTTATCAAATGAAGTGGGACAGCTCTAGGACAAGATCAAAGAGATGGTATCAGCAGAAGCACCTTAAGGCTTCATTTTTTGTTTTTTGGTGATAAGATAGCACTTAGAAAAGAAAATATCAACATCAGAAGATATATTTATGAAGTTTTTTTAGACAAACTTTGGGTAACTTTTGTTCTACTTCTTAACATGTAATATACTTTAAATGCTGCAGGAAAGGAAATATTTAACAACCAACCTTAAACCCAAATCAAACTCCCATCCCCAACCATTAAATAAAACAACTAGCTCAACTCTGGGAGCATCTAACCCAATCAAATAAATCAACAAACCTAAGGGTAAGGCTTCTAGATGGACCATGATTAGAGTTTAATTCAAGCAATCAAGAGATAAAGCCTCAAATCTATCCTGACTGGCAGTTGTTCGGGTTACCTTGAATAAAGAACTGTGTATAGTACAGCTCCTAACATGGTGGCAACACATACAGGCTCTGTCCATTGCCCCTCCTTGCTTCCTTTCTCCTGTTCTTTTTCATATTGATTTTTATTCCACCCTGTGCTCATCACTGTGATTTGTACAGACAAAATCTCTACCAAATCAGTAACAGTCTTAATCACAGCTGATATTTGGTCCTGTCCTCATTCTTCAGACATCTTCTGTCGCTTATTGTGATCTGCTTTAAGGATTAAGTGCCCAGCCTTGCCCTTTTAGATCTACCCACCACATCAGTAGGTCACACAGGTGTGTCCTGGGATGGCTGTGGAAGGTAAATGCAGAATGCCTCTCTATTGATCTGGGAGGGGGGAAATCTGTCCATGTAGTCACAGTAACTTCCCATGTGATTTTTGCTTTGGAATGTTTACCACAAAATCTGTGCTTAAGTGTCCTGAGTGAATGAAATGTGATTTTAACTATCAGAGGGAGAATACTCCCTCAGAAATTACCTGCTAACCCTATAGCAGTGAGGAGTTTCACATAAACACGCTAATCTCCAGAGAGCATGAGAGGAAAAGATGTCTTAAAAATTATGGTGATTTAATTTTATTTTGCCCTAGAATGACATTCTCCTGAGTATTTGTGAAAATGAAGATGAATATGCAAGGCTACATTTGGTTGATTTCGCGCCAGATGGCCAGTTGCAGAGGCTGAACTAAGCTGAACTGATTGATTCGTTTTTTGCCATATTGCATGCTGGCGTTTACCAGAGTTCACATCATTCAAATACTAACATTTTTGGTGCTTTCTCTTTTTATTTATTTATTTAGCTTATTTTTTTCTAATTTTCTTGGGATGATCTCTGCCTTCATAATGGATTCTCCCTGCTTTCTTTTCTGCCTCAGTCTTTAAAAGTGTCAGTCTTTTCCTTGCCATAATATTGTTTGGTTGGATTTGGTTTTTCGTATTTTTTTTTCTTTTTTTTTTTTTTTTTCTTATAAAGATTTAATAAACTGCTCACAGAGAGAAGGAAAGAAGAAAATACATAGGCCAAATATGCACCATGGCATTTTTTTTCTCCCCAGAGGCTTAGCTTTCTCTTGCACATCTAATTTATTACATGTGAACAAAGAATACACCATCTTGCATTAAAATGAAATTCTTANAGCAAATAATTTAAATTCCCAAAGTTCTTCCTTTCCCGGAGATATTCCATTAGAAGTTAATAGAATTAATAGCAATAGTTAGACTGAAATTACACTAGAAACTCTGGGAAATTAACAGGGAAAATTGTTTCTCTGTTTTGAATGATTTTATATATATATAAAAAAATAAAGAATACATAGGGAGTAGCATACCATGTGTGGGTGTGCACATATGGATCTTATAAATCAGAATAGGTGTACTTCAGGGGAAAATTTAAAAGACTTAATGAACATGGTTTTTCCTGTTAAGTTCTGTGGGCTTTGGAGAGATTTCAGTAAAGTTTCACAAAAAATAATATTTGAATATATACAAAGAGAGAAATAAAAGGTGAGTAGTCCTTTGGCAAAAGAAGATCTGCACTTCTGAGCAGAGTCTTTCCTTCCACTGAGTGTCAGCTGAAACTCTTAAGTGTAATGTCAGGATCCACCTCTTTGTTAGGCCAAGTGATTTGCAAAGCACAATTCCTCACTGATTTCCTACCTTAAATAATGAGGGGTTTGTAGGGTCAGAAGAGAGGGGAAGAAGTTTGATATTTTTTCCTAATGGTCAGCCCTACAGGAGAAGTTTGGATCAAAATATTGGTCAAAAAAACCAGGAAGAGATGGCAAAGCCCTATATTGACAGGAGCCAGTAAGGATTTTACTGTGGACTTGTGAGGTGCTGGAGTTTTTCAGAGAGGAGTATGGGGCATTCTTGTTATGCAGGACTGAACCTACAGATAGAGCCATCAGCTTAATCTCTAGTATGTTGCAAAATCCAACCAACGCTTTACGGGGCAGCTGACCTGCATGATTGACACCTGCTGGTGTGGAGCTGAGAATCCTCCAAAATACTTCAAAGCAGATATTTATGCTGGCTGGTTGCTGTAGGCCAGATGATTTGTGCAAGAGCTATGTCTAGGGAGAGTAGAACTATCCTCTGTTCTCCAATTCTACTTCATTGCAGCTCTGGTGGGCAGTCCCCACCAAAATCTTAACCTGCTCAGTGAAGCCATGCATGTTCCTCCATTGCACTGGGCAAGGCAGGAGCCTTCCTTGTGCTGGGTTTCACATCTCTGCTCTGGAATGGTGGATCATTGTGGCCCCAGAGCTCTGACACAGGCACACCCTGCAATAAGCACCAAATGGGATCACAAAACGGGAGGGGATTTCAAAGGACATGCACATATGGAAAAGCTGATGTAAAAAAACTTTCTGTTAAACTTTCTAAAGCACTATGGATTCACTCTGCAGACCCAAAATATTCTCTGAACTTTTTCGGTTGGCAAGTTATTTTACCAGCTGGCACAGTGAAAATGGTATTGCACTAATGTTTGCCATCTACTTCACCCCAAGAACCACCTGCCACATGGGCTTAAAAAACACACTGTGAGATTGATACAAACCTCGACTTTTCTCCACAAATCGTTGCACATCTTTGTCACCTATAACAGTTCTGTGCATCAAACAGAGCAGTCAGAAACCCAGCCTATAGGATTGAGAAGGATTAAACAGGGTGAACCTACAGTACTTTATTGACCTAGGTCCTCACATTAACCTGATCTGATCCTTTAATTACTATGAATAGAATAGGGCTTAAAGTCCTACTTAATAACACCCCATGCTTTTTGTTCTATAAAGAGCTTTCCTATTCATGTGGCCTCTTCTTTTCAGATTTACAGATTTGTAGCAAGAAGGAATGCATGTTTTTTTTCTGCCACTCCAGGGGAGAAAGCTACCTAATGTGTAATTGTGGGATACCGGAAAGCATAACAGCAACCTTTCTGTTTTGAAAAAGTTATTTACCAATCAATCCTCATTCAAGTTATTTGCCAGGCAAAGGTGTAAGGAGAAAAGGCAACCAAAACATAAGATCTTAATTTTATTAAGGTAGTAGAAGGAGCTTAACATAGTTTCTATGCTAATCAGAACTGTAATCACATCAGATGCACACTTTCCCCCATTCCCACAAACATTTACCCCGTCCCCATAGATTCTCCTCAGAGAATCAGCATGTTACTGTAACCTAGACAGACTAATATATAGACATGTGATCATACATATGGGTGATATACGGTGCTATAATTAATAATGGGTATTTTCTCTGCATTCAGGAAAGCAGCTGCAGCCCACTGATAAGATACTTTATGAGAATAAAATCAAAGCTGAGCATTAATAATTATAATTGTTTGTGATCAAGAACAGTGAGACAATAATTTTATTCCTTGAGACTTAACTGAAATATGAGTGGGCTGCTGGGTTAAAAATTACAAGGGGACACGGGTTGTGATTGGGAGCCTAAGACATTGTGTTAAGAGCATTATAAAAAGTAGAAACAGTCTCCCTAATTGTTACATGAACATATTGTGCTTAGCATCTTGTGTGAATCCACCCTGAGGCCAGGTTGAGGGTACAATCCAAATTTGGTTTTGAGTTAAAGATGGAATGAGTGATGAAAGAGAAGTAGAGAGTTTAGGGATTTTTAGTGGTGGGGGAATAGGAAAAAGAAAAGGAAAAGGAAGAATCTGACAAAATTGGGTAGAGGTAGTGGAAAGAATTGAATCAAAATCATCTCATTCTCTTTCTGTCATTGCCTCCAGTATGATTTGCCTGAGCACACAATCCTTTGACTGTTGTAATTATAAAAAGATTATAGTTGTATACTGAATTTGGAAGAGAGGGAGTGCTGCAGATATTTTACCATTTGGAAGTTTTTCTGCTTATTAAGGAACAGCCATTTCAGCACTATTTTAAGGCTAAAACTTGATTAACATGCAGCAGTGAAACTGGTCTAATTTTATTTTACTAAATTTACTGTAAATAACATGCTAGTAAAATAAATACTGAAAGAATATGGTATCTGACAGTGAAGGCATGCTTAAAGTGTTTTATTGTAATTCCTTAGCTTTCCCAAGACAGGTATTGTTAGAAGCCAGCCTGATTAGTCTATCGAAGACACGTCGCTGCCTCTTCCTCCCCCACCTTCCGCCCTCTTGAAGGTAGAACAGTCTTTACTGTGCTTTTAAGGAATGAGGATTTAGATTGAAGCAAACTGTGAAAAGCATGCCTATTATTGACAGGTTATATGAAAATGATGGCTTGAATTTATAACCCACAGACAGACAGAAAGACAGACACACACATGTATATAATCCCTGCTTTAGCATTACAGTCTTTCTCTCTATTGCTACTCTATACAGCTGTAATCTCAAAAGACCATTTATTAAATGTGAAATATTGTATGTTCCTGTAGCCTCCTTTCTTGATTGTGTTCCCAGGGCCTTGTTGGGCAATTGATTACACTGTGCACAATCCCGCTGCTTTAGGTATTAATGGCAAAAACCCCCATTGTCTTCAGGATTTAGGGCCTTTATGATTTTTTGAAGTTCATTATATTTTGCAAGCAACTGAGTTTAAAATCCCTGATTGGAAAGACTTACCCCTCACATCTTCCCGTGAAATGTTTTACCTTTAGAATGAAAAAGCATTTGGAAACTGTAGAACGGTTTTGATCTGTGGGATTAAAAGAAATCAGTACTGAAAATGGATTCACATCATTTTCTTTTTGGGTACACGATTCTTGGGGGGAGGGGGAGGAGAGAAAAAAAATAACAGCTGATTTAATATAAGTGGGCTGAATTCCCTCTCCTGGTGGGTCTTTCAAACCCATAGTTTCTGTTCTTGCCATTGCTCTGTGAATATCCCCCTCCCCTTTTTGTTAAAAGGCATTTACTATGAAAGCCTACAAAAGCTGCTTTCAGTCTGATTAAGCTTCTCCTGTAAAAAAATACAAAAATAGGGATACATTTGGGTCAGTATCACCCTGCTATTCATCTGCCTTAATTTGCCTAGGCTGCTTACTAAGGATGCTGAACATGAGCATGGAAGCCTCCTGCAGTCATTAGGGCTCCCCAAAATATCATTTATGAAATTACAATGTGCAACAATTATCATAGCACAAAAACAAAATTTCAGAAGGCTCTGAGCAGCTTGACATAGCTGTGGGCTCACTGCTGGCAGGCACCAGTTTTCTAGTCTGACCTGGAGTGAGCTGTGGCTTGATGGGCACAGAAGGAATGGTTGTCATTTGAAATCCCCATCATGGGTGGTGTCCCTCTCTTTTACTCTCTCTCTCTCTCTGTTTTCCCTTTTGCAGAGGTGGAGTGTCTCATACTCCCAGCTCTGCATCCACTGCATCCAATGGGCCCACTTCCAGAGGGTGCTCACTGGCTGACCCTCAGTCAAGGCAAGCCATGCCCCACCCTAATCTACCTGCCTGTAGAATGGGTACAGAACAGGTGTTTCTGATACGTTTCTGAGGGAGGTTCAGTACCTGAAAACCTTCTCTAGTGTTGACTTTTCTCAACATCAGCATCTGTATCCCTCACTTGCCCATATTAATCTGCTTTCCAGCAGGTTAACATCTGTGTGAAATATTTGTGCAGCAATTTACAAAGGTGCTGTGATAACACATGTAAACATTTTAACTATGTAGAACTGAAAAATAGGTTTGAACTGGAACTGTGATTTGTTTCTGCCCTTGAAAGGATATTGTAACCTTTCTTAATATTTTTTTTTCTTTAGTACACAGCAATGTTGAAATGTAATCTTTATTACTAAATGGATGAATGAGTGGTGTTGCTTAGGGCACAGACTGAAAAACCATTTTCCCATGAAGCCCAAATATTCTTGCGGTTGCAGTTGTCCTGTTGTTTTATTAGCTCTGAACAATGTTGGACTACACTCGAAATCTAATAATCTCTGTAAAGTGTCTTCCCTCGGTAGCATCTTTGATAATGGAGAACAGATTCTAAAAACACAATAAAAGCATAAAAGAGAATATTATCATAGCTGCTTTCAAAAACTAGAAAAAAAATCCAAACAAGTAAAAAAGAGACGGAATGCACAGGAAGAAAAAGAAGAAGATATACCAAATGTAAGGTTTTTTTGTAATTTTGCATGCATATTTATGATTTAATCTGCTAACAGCCATGATAAGTACAGCACAGAATTTGGTGGAAATTTCAGTCCCAGCTGCATACTCTTTATTTCTGAGGAGAGAGAGAATTAAAAATATTTTTTTACTTATTAGTTGAATTATAAAAATAAAAAGATTTTTTCCCCCAATGCCCATCAGTTGCCATCATACATAAATAAGAGGAAAACAGTTGTTTCAAATATTATAATCATTCTTTATATTCCTCTTGTTAGCTAGGCATCTTATGATCTCTGAAGAGCAGGACTGGCCCTGGAGACAAAAGCATCTTTGCAGCGTGTGTGTGTTGTGATGCGTGTGCATGCACGTGTGCGTGCCTGCCTGCACACGCACAGATATGCATGTGCACAAGGCAAAGACCTTCATGGACTCAGAGCTGGAGAACAAGCACCCATGGCTATCCCTTGATTTTTGAAAGCAGAATGGCCCCAGAATGTCAGAACATTACAGCTCTTTTGCTGTGTAAGTGGAAGATGTATTTTTTTAATTATGATCTTTTATACCGGTGACTTTTACATGAAGGAACATTCAGATGTTTTATGTTTCACATTTATTTAAACAATCATTGTGTCTCTCAAAATATTTTCCCTGAAACCTTATATACAAGTAATAAAATTCTTGTATTGGAGCAGGTTCATCTGATAATAGCAATATAAGGTTGTCCGATTATGCCAAAATGCTACTGAAGAAAGGAGGTTTTATTAACTGACTTTGAATGAAATCCATAACATCTATGAGATTTCCCCCTTCCAAACTGACCAAAAGTTTCATAACAAAACAGAAACCTATTTTTTAAAGCATACATGGTAGAGGATGAAATATATTTAAATTGAAGCTAGGGAAAAAATGATAAGCATTAAATCTATTTGCCAGTAATTCTACTCTCCACTCTGCCCCCTGCCACCTCCCTTCCATGCCAGCATCTTGATTCAGCATCTACACGCTAACACTTCAGGCAATTCACTCTCCTGTTTTAAGTAGTGTGAGAGGTAACCTCAGTTCAGAGAGGCTCCTAAGAGACAGGTTTAGCGCTACTGGATGCCATACTTATGTCTTTTCTTCTTTTGTCTTTGTACAGGTCAGTAGTAGCAAGGTTCTGCCATCCACATTAGATTTTGAAACGCTGCTCCCGATGATTTTGATGCGCATTTCACCTCAGGAAAATATTTGTTCTAGAAAGAATTTTGCCTGGCATGTTTCTGTGCAGGAGCAAAGAAACGACAGTTATGTTCCTGTAGAAGCAAGTTTTTTCATCCCTGCATTTGCAAAAGCAGTTACCATCTAGCTCTGGCAGTAACTATTCTCCCTCTTTGGCTGTCTGCAGGATGACAGGTCAGCAGGAGCTGTGGGCAGAGCTGCAGGCAGCTCTCTCCTTGCCAAACGGCTGTGTTTTGTGGGAGCATTTTGCCCCAGACTGGACTTTTTCCGCCTCTGTAAGGGAAACCTCAGCAGAAAGAAGGAACACACAGGGAAATGTCCTTTCAGTCCTTTTTCTTTTGGCTCTGTTGCAGTCCCATTTCTGTCTCTTGGAAGGGAATCTAACTTCTCATTTTGGACCTTCACAGGACTTCCCTGTGCCTCCCCTGAGGAAGAATACTAGGTATTTCTGGAAAATTTTCTCGGGGCCATCACTTTGAGCTATTTGCCGTTGTGGACAGCACATTTTCAAAGCAATGCTGCTTGTAGTTCTCTTGTTATTTTTTGCCAAATATTTTTAGCAATTCAACGCATTTCTATTTCAAAAGACCTTATTGGAAAGCTTGAAAATAAGTGATGGTTATTTTGCTTAAAAACAAACCCCAAAAGCCTTATTGCCGCTGCAGCAGTTTTAATACAAGTGTTTTGGCCAAAGCATTCAAACACCTAAAATTCTGCACTTTAGAAAACAGCATCCTTTTCCCATATAACAAGATATAAAGGTTCGGCATTAAAAATCCCCACAACACTCCCATTAATAAGGGGAATCTGTATTTAAAAGCAATCAAACAAATGTAAACAGCAAAACTTTGGTTTCAGTCTGTGTTGACTAAAAATAAGGCCACTGTGGGGAGAATGTTTTGAATGAGGTGGTGAAAATGGTTGGGTCTGGCTAGAACAGAAAACTTGGAAAACTGCTTTATTTTAAGTATTACAGTTATTTAAATCACAAACAGCTATCTTACAATTGGCAAAAAATGAGATTGGAGGAAGAATTTTGAAAACCTGACATTTTAAATTCTGGGCTATCCATTTCATATGATTTCTGACTGTACTTAAATCCTGATTTCTCAATAAATTCAACAAAATATTGGATTTTGTAAATGAGGTATAATAAATATGAATTCTGAGTGCCTGCTGCAAAGGTCACTTATTTTAGAGAACTGCATTATTTTGATAAAAAATAAGCCATTTTCCACAGGGAAATAGTTGTTATTTGTTACTGAAAAAATATATTTACTTTAAGAAAACTTATTTTCTCTTATGTAATAAAATTTCTTCAATTTTGAGTCTTTCTAGCATGCTCTGAAAATATTTTGCTCACTTCTGTTAGATTTAGTACAGGCACACTGAGTTTCATTCTTATATATTTCCCTTTTACCTGGAAATTGAAAGTAATTTTGAGGGCCTTATTCTGTAGCTTCTGAGTACATATTCAGCAATAAATTAAAGGCTTCTGAAATGGACATTGTTAAAACAGTGTCCAAACAACAGTATGGTAAAAGAATTCATAAAGTATTTGATCTGCCTAAATTTGTTTAGATACCACTGAATCCCCACTATAAATGGAAATAGCGGCGGCCACACTTGTTTTTACCAGACAAATGTTTTCTTGACACTCAGAATCTAAGCTTGTCTTTGATGCTGCAGAATTGCCCTATTTGGAGAAAGGATTATAGTCATTGAAGGGTTAAAGTCAGTTTTGAATTTCAGTTAATCCATATGCTAATCTATTTTAAATATCCCTGCATAACTACCATCATATTTTTAGCAGCGCAGTTTGTTGTTCCAGTTGCCAGCTATTTTTGATGACACAACAAAATAGGGCAGAATTTAGTCCTAAGGTTTATTTTGGCCTCTAACTTTAAAAAGAGAAAATTCTCCCTTGTCCAAGGATATTTTTGATTTGAATGGTCTATACCTGCCCTCTGCAATCATCCAATTATTGTAAGCAGCATGATGGGCCCAAGGTATCAGTGCTGAGAACGTTCCTGTTGTCCCTCGGGTTAAGGATTGTTTTGCAATGATCACCTGTCCTGATTTGAAGATTGCATGACAAGACACTATTAAAGTAAGGGCAAGGAATTCAATTTCTTGATGTCATTTTTCCTGGCCTGGTTTTGAAAATAGGTCACTGTATGCTATCTGGATTTGTATATTATAACAGCACCTGCTAGCATTTTTGTAGTGAAGGGTCTAGCTGTATTTTCATTATAAACCCCTATTTTCAGGGGTTTATAGACTGTAACTTGATTATAGGAGGAAGTTTCTATCTAAATGTTGCCCTGCGAGCTCTCTTCTAAGGAACATGATTTTTACTCTGCAAATCTCAATAGGTACATGTTCAGCCAATTCTGCCAGAGTGAAAAATGAAAACATATTTTCAGCTACAATTTGGTATTGATAGTAGATTCCTTTAGAATAAAAGATATCAGGCTATATTTATCTTTTAATTAAAATGATACTTTAAAAAGCTGTGTTTCTGATGCAAGTCTTAATAAGAATCTGAGTAAGTGTAGGTTATAAACATTGGTGACTGGGCATGTATATTTTAATTATGCAAATCCACAGTAATAAATGCCCTTATATAATGGAAGGATTTAACAGGGTCAAAAACTGGTTGTTTGAAAAGGTTAGTAAATAAATCATATGGATCTGAATGTTGAGCTTATGTTTATCTACTCATTTACACCACTTTTTCCCATAATGTGGAATTGTTTCTGAGAGAGTCAGCATCACTCTATGGCCTAATATTTTAAATCGTGAATAGATTCTTGCTTACACAACTGAATCAGCACAGCTGTGCAAATGTGTGTATTTAACACTGATTAAATGCTTCCACTTATACATTAAAAAAACCAAACCAAAGTGCCTTACTATCACAAACTGTAGGTTTTTGCGGAATAGCTGTGGAGGTGCATTTCATCACCTGCCCTACCCTTCCTAATGTGTTTTACTATTTTTTTTAAGAAGATCAGGAGCAGCCAGGCAGCCACAGAGAAAAAATGGAACTTCTTCTAAAACAAAGATAATAAAATATGCTTGAGGAACATGAAAGGAGAGTCTGAAGACTGATGATGTAAGGAAATTCAGGGTTAATGCTGTGTTACTTCATTTTGAAGTCAACCCCATTGCATCTGTTTATTGCAGGGGTCTTCAAATGGAGCAATTGCGCAAGGATGTGCTGGAGGATGCTGCAGCACCCGGTGGGCTCAGTCCAGTGCCAGACTTTCAGATGGTTAAATGCAAAACTTCCAAATATTTTTTTGGAGGGGAGAGGCATAAGGGAGAGGAAGAGTAGGAGGATGGTCCTGGCCAGCATCACTGGTGGTGGCTGTGTTGTGGGGTTCAAGGCAGTACAAAAGAGACAGGAGCTCAAGCAGCCAGGGCTGTGCCTCATTTTGCCTAGATATCAAGATTCCTAGAGGAATTATCTTTACCTAGTCCTCGAAATACCCACTGGTAAACCAAAATCCCCCATCCTTTGCAGAGCCAACAGTTTGCTACTTAAATGGGTTTAGACTTCATTTTAATGGAAGTGAAACATAGTCGACGGAGGCAAATTAAAACCATATAATTTTGTAATCTTAGTTTAGCTATAATTGCGGCAATAAAACAGTGGAAAGAATAATTGGGGAACATATGTTTGTGAGTGACATTATCTAGGTGACTTCCCTTTTACGGCGCTGCGCTGCTGTCCTATTTGTCTCCCCCTCCCTATGCATTGGAATGACAAACCTGCGAGCCTGGAGTTAATGCTGATTGCGGCAGCTGCTTACACACCGAGTCGCCATGGCAACCGGGGACGTTGCCACGCAACCGTATTCTTTTAGGGACAGGGAAAATGCCCAAAGGCTTACTAAAAATACATGGAAGAGGGGGGAAAAAAAAGTCTTAAATTTTCTTACTACTGTTAATGGGTATAAGGGACCGTGCTTCTGCTTGAAAGCAGAGGTCGGACAAATAAAAACCCAGACCTGACCTTTCCAAAATTGCTTGCCGTTGCTTGAAATCTCCAGCTTTATTGACAAAGATGACTTTTGATCGATTGTAAAATTGGTAGCTAACACGCAGCAGCCCTCGCAGCCTGCAAGATGCAGCGCCTGCCCGTTGCTATTCCGGAGGGGTGGAAGGTCAGCCGAGAGCCATCAATGCCGTATTGATCAGCCGAGCTGAAAAATGCCCATGTTTCCAGCTCCTCGCGCAGTGGGGCTGCGGTCCCAGCCTCCAGCACACTCTGCCGCCTCGGCATGCTGCCGAGCGAGCCGTCCTCCCAGCAAAAGTGACATCACTCAGCTCAGCTGTTTCTGCACTTTTCTATAAATAGCTAGATAAAAAATTGACGGCTGCTTTTGGAGAATTTAAGCAGCCAATCTTCTCATCGTCAGCAGAGGAGACAGGCAGATTTTTTTCCTTTTTTTTTTTTTTTTTTACTCTACTAATATTGCACTGCAAATTCTTCCTCCTAATATTTGGAGCTTGACACTGAATAACCAAAATATTTTGAATGGTATGCATGTCTGCATTCAGGATTGTGCCGGAATGGATACTTAATTCATCATTCATCACCTCTCTAGCTGTTAAAACGTGATCAGATAGGAGTGAGGGATGGAACGAGGAGAAAGGGTCAGTGCTGCCACACGAGGTGCGCAGGCCTGGCATGTTGCTGATGTAGCATATTTGCTGAGCTCAGTATCAACCCCTACCTGCAGAATTCCCCATGTGCCAGACTCCTGCTTGCCCCCCTGAATGAAACACACCATGAACCAGAGTCAGAGTTACACCAGGGCTCTTGTTGGCTGTAATAGGCGAGACAAAGTATTTGAAGGAAGCAATTAGAAATGCAAACAAAAGCGCCGTTAATAAGCAGACTTCCTATTTTTCCTTGATTCCCATTTCGCAGCTCTATTTCTTAATTAACCCTCTAAGATAGCTGATGAAAGGAAAACATCATCTGCCTGGTCTGTAAATAATCTCTTGCTTGATAGTATTTTTTTCTTTAGGAACAGGAGCATTAAGACCTGCAAAACACAAGTACTGAAACTGTCTGGATAAAAATTTGCATTCTGCAATTTTTATGAAATTTTGGAGATTATGTCATTTATTTTGGGAAAAGTAAAGGAAAATACACTTGTAAACATAAATAACAACCAATTCACTTGAAGAAAAACATGTCTTCCTCAGACTCTATTTACAGGTAGCCATTATAGCTTTGCTGACATGGCTTTGATGTTCCTGGGTTGCATTCCCAGTAGGAAACAAGCAGGGAAGGGGAGTCCCACTGAGCCCATGAGCCTCTCTCAGCTCTTCAGCACTCCTGAGCACAAGTCTTGGCTCAGCACCACATAAGATAGAACCTCAACTGTCCCCATCCCTGTTGATTTGAACAGGGAGCTGAAACTGCTTGGCAACAAAAAAGATGAAAGTACTTGTTTTCAGAGAAGTTAATGGCACTAGAAATAGAAACCTGACAGTTCTTTGAAGGTGGGGAAGAAGGGACCAGCAGTTTTTCTCTTCCTAGTGCAGTGCAAATTGCAGTGTGGTGAGCATTGCAAAGTGAAGTGCTGTGGCCTGTGTAGTATGAGGGATTAGAGCACAGAATTATAATAACTCATGCTAGCTTAAATATAGGCAAATGTTCCTCAGCAGTGGAAGTGCAAATGAATTGCAAAATGTATGTGCAATTATTGATGTACGGGACTTCAAAATGTGGTTTGTTTGGTTTTTTTTTTCCTACAGAAACTGATCTAAAATGATCCTGAATGTAAAATTCACAGCTTACTCTAGGGATGGAGATCAGAGAGGCTTGTATTCTTAAATATCTTTTAGGTACCTGGGTGCACGTGATCCAAAACCAAGCTGCAGTTGTTTATTGAAATATTTTTGATAGGGTTAATGGCTGTAAACTGAAACATAAGAAATTTCACCTCAACATGAGGAAGAGCTTCCTGAAGTTGAGAGTGGCAAAGCACTGGAACAGGCTGCCTAGGCAGACTGTGAAGCCTCCCTCTCTGGAGACATTCAAATCCCACCTGGACACGTTCCTGTGTAACCTACTCTAGATGACCCTGCCTTGGAAGGGGGTTGGACTAAATAATCTCCAGAACTGCCTTCCAATGTAACAATTCTATGATTCTGTAATGTTTGGTCTTTTCGAATGGTCAATACTGGTGTTTCAAATGGAAAAATGAGATAAATCTGACCTACCTTCTCTGCAGAGTGGGCAAAGTAGTATTTGACCCACTGGTTGAGTGGAATGCAAATAAAACAGGCTAAAAGATTTTGCTGCATATCATTCATTTCAGAGAAAACTAATGGTTGAAAGATGGATTTAAATTTTTGCCCAGACACTTGTTAAAAGTTTATCTGACTTCCAGAAGAACTGCTAGAGAAGTATTGTCGTGATAGAAAACCACAACCCCAAAACCAACAACAGAGTTAAAACTTTTTACTGGGATTGTATTTAAAGAACAGCAGTATGTTTGAAAATTTTATTTAGTTTCGCATATAAATGGATGTTGAAGCCTTGATGATTTTTTCAGCAATGTGTTTATTTTTTAATAAGGTTCTCATTTTGCCCTTATCATTGCATTCCGTAAGACATTTTAAATAGTACATTTATAGAAATATATTCCACTTTGAAATAAAGCACTCATAATTGGGATTTTTTTTTCAATAAAGTTAGCACCCTTCCTACTTTAAAAATCATCTGCTTGGTAAAGGCAGAATAGAGAAGGCTGAAAAGAAAGGCCACCGTGCATTCCTAAGTCCAACATCATCTTGTCTTATTAGTCAATGCAGCTGGTATGTATTGAATATTGAAAAGCTGGACAATTGGTTTTATTATCTTTGCCTGGTCTCAACCCAACCCCCTTCTGGGGACAGTGGTCTTGACTCTGCATTCTATGACCTTTTCAAAATCTCATTTTGAAAATATGGGTGGATTAGCCAAATTTGTGAATCACAGTCCTGCTCCCTAAGTCAATAAGAGCTTGCTTGCTAAATTCAATGGAAGCAGGAGAAAAACTGATGTCAGACTGTGCTCCAACAAAACTCCATTTGACTTTCTGTCAGGATAAAATTAATTTCCACTGTTTTTATTGTCCTTTCATGTATTTTGACTGACAGATAAACAAGAAACTTTACTGAATTTTCTGAATCCTTTCTCAAGAAAGGTTAAGTGAGCTTATCACTTTTATTTCTGACCACTAAACATCACCTGGATAGGATCTTCACTCAGTTCACTGCTGGTCGAAGGAAAAAAATGACTTATAGTGTGTGTGAACACTGGTTGAGTGTTTGCTGGTATGCTAAAATCTGATCTTTGTCTGGGGAAGAGAGGAGTGCCCCAGGGAACAATTCCCCAGACAACCCTGAATTCATGCAAGAGCCTTGAAAACTCTGCTGGGCTCTGTGTTTTCCCTCTCCCTCCATGGCAAGGAAGGCAAAGAAATAGCCCTATAAAAGAAAAGGTTCAAGAAACTGTCCTAAAACACTGTATGACTCTATTTGGCAAGACGAGGAGATTCCTTCTGTTGTCTGTAGTCTCCTCCTTGACTTTATTCTTTAAGGCTTTTTTTTTAGTCTGATTTTCTCTTGTCACTCTAGTAACCTGACTTTGAGGATTTCTTCAACATTAGAGGCTGGCTGAATAGAAACAGGGTGTACTTGTATGTGCACAGACACACACAGGGACATCAGCAAACACTATGCTGTACAAGGCTGTTTACTAGCGGAACTATAGACAGAGCAGCTACATTATTTTTAAATATCTGTTTAGTATCTTGCAACTAAAAACAATAGCCTGACCAAGGCTGATAGCTTTTTATATTTTGAATGAGATGAAGCCTTTCATAAAAAATCCTTATTTATCATTTTGTGTGTTTGTGTCCAAATATCTCAGGGCACAAAGCCCAGCAGAAAGCCAACTTAGGAAAAAAAAAAATCTTTGTAAGTGCTTTCATGACAGCGAACCATTAAATCTCCTGAGTAATGTAGGGAAGAGCTGGATCACGCATAGCTTGCTCTTTACCCAAGATGCACCGTTGCCTTCAAGATTCTGAATAAAGAGACACACCTGCTAGCTAGCTGATAACACTCTGGGGTCATTTCATTGAAGAAACTGTCAGCCAGGAGGTATTTAAATAAAGCCACAGATGAATTCATGACCTGCACTACTGAGACTAAAAAAAATGTGTTAAAGCAGAAAGAGAATGCAGATAAATGCACATTCCTTTGTATTGCAACAAAACTTCCCCGTGTAAATCAACTGAATGAGAAAGAATGGTGAAAGAATGCATTTCTTCATACAGCAGTGGGGAAGTGAGATGGTACAGCTGCACATCTGGCTACCAGCCAAAGCAGTCGTGTGCCATGCTTGTTTGCCTACTAGTGCTGCTTAGATTGGCAAATGCCCATGCAGTTTGAAGAGGGCAGGCGCATGACTGGATGGCTGCCAGTAAGTGTGCGGGACTGATGCCACTGCTGGACGCCATAGCCTGGTAGGAATGAGGAATACAAAGGCATTCAATAATCTGAATGTCCCTTTGCTTCAAGAGAGTGGTGCCAGGCAGCATTTAATGAGAGATTGCTTTGTTACAAAGTCCTCGACATCAAGTGGGCTGGTGAGCTCATTAACCTGACTGCAGCAAATAAAAAAGGCGCACTCAGAAGACTCCCATGATAGCATACTCAATAGTGTAAGAGTCCTTTTGCTTCCTTTATGGTGATCCATTAGCAAGCAGCAGTGTAAACACCATAAAGCAAGCCAGTTTTCTGATTGTTCAACTAAAGTCTGTTTTCCCTTGGGGATTATGCCACCAGTTGATGCAGAGACATTCCCCCCCCCCACCCCTCCCTGTTATCTGTTACATAATGATCTTCCGTGCAATGAAGGACTTCCCCATATTCCTTAGGAGCACGACGGCAGCTAAGGAAACTACTGACAATTCACATCTCTAAAACACAAAAGGCGATGATGTAGGGCTCATCAGAAAACAAATAAACCACAAAGTGATGCCAAGGGGAATGGAAAATATGATTATGCTTATGTTTATACAATTTCAGTTAGAACTTATGAAAATGGTACATATCTTTCTGTGTCGTCTTTGTTCCTGTTTACACAGGGCTCTGTATCTGTAGGAGAGGCAGCCTACCTTACTTACCTAACTTGGTTTTCTGCATTTTCCACAAATGCTCTTTACCCTCAGGAAAATGCATTATAAAGTAGTACCTGCAGAATAAGTACCTACCATATATCCATTTGAAACGCAGCCCTTTGCCGATTTACTAATCAAAGGAAAAAGAGGGAAGAAGCAAATCCCCAAAGATTTTCCCCTTTCAAAACAAAGGGGATAATTCCTTGTTGTAGTTATTCCATTAAATCCACTGGAGTGACACTACTGAAAATATTTTTTTCAACACCTAAAAAGGTCACATTAAAATACCTGTGTTTAATCCCCAGGAACAGCAAAGGGCTGTTGCTTCCCCATAAGCACCCAGTAAACAGAACTATAAAAATAGCTAATAGAAGCCAATAATTTTTTTTCTTTTTGTCAGCTTGGTGATCAGAATGGATCTGGTGCACACTGATATTAATGATTTTTGATTATTTAGTTGCTCAGTCAAGGTTCTATTACTTAAGAATCTGTCTAGTACAAAAAATACAAATTTAAATCCTGTTAGGCACTAATTAATATGCTTTTCAGAAGAATTACATACTATTTACAGAGTTTGAATGTATTCTGTTCTTAATAATAAGATTGTTTTTAGTTCTTTAACAAATTTCAGAATTCTTTAATGATTTTCAAGGTGCTGCCACCAATCAGATTCCATTATAGGAATTTAAAGTTACCAAGCAGTAATTACCACTGTTAGTATGTGAAATTCTGTAAAATGGACCAAAATAAATAATTAGGCTACCTCTTTCTATCTTTATCTACTGTATGACAAATAAAGTCTGAATTGTGTTTTTTTCTGCAATGCTTAGACAGTACTTCACATTTGTAATTAAAACTTGTCTTGGTCTCTATTTTTCTATGCTGCTTCCCACTTCTTCTGTTAGAAACATGCTGATTAACTGGTGAAAAAAATCTACAGTGGATTGCTGTGGCAGATCAGATAGAGGTTCTTCTAATCCCCTCAGAAATTGTGAAAGGGAAGTCAAGAAAATGATCGTATAAGCTTTTTTGGGGTTTTGTGCTCTTAACATTTAGAAGCAGATGGAGAGGGCTTATTGGACTGAGTGCAGTGAGGGTGGTCAGTGGGCTGGAGCACATCACATATGAGGAGATGCTGAGAGAGCTGAGTTTGTTCAGCCTTAAGATGAAAAGACGTGGGAGGGATATTACCACTGTCTGGAGCTGCACGTGGGAGAATGTAGGCAAGATGTAACCAGCTTCTCTTAGAAGGTGCACAGTGAAGTCCTGTTGGATATGAAGGTGAGCTTTGCATCTTTTTCATCATTACAGTGGAAGTAAGTAGTTGTAAGTCTCTGTTGGATGTCCAGGAAGGTGGAATTGTTATCCTTGTAAACATTAAAACTCAGCTAGAAAAGACCATGAGCAAGCTAATCTGATTGAATCTGCTGCAGTCAGATCCAATTGGCTATCCCTCAGATCTCCTTTTCAGTCTAAATCATTCCTTGGTTCTGGGAGCAAGATTGGTCAGGCATAAGGTGAGATCCCAGCAAAGGATCGTTGTTTTTGTGTACCGGATTGATCAGAAATAAAGAAAGGTGGCACCACAGGGCTGCTCTGCTACATCAGTCCCCAGAACTGCAGCTCGCAGAGAATGCCATGTTTGTGGTATTTCACAGAGCAGTTCTCTCTCTGGCAGCAGGTCCTTCACACTCATGAAAAAGGTCACTAAATGCAGGCAGGAATAACACCTTGTCACTACGGTACCAAACACTTGCATATGAATTTTTTATTTGAATCATTCAAAGCCTGATGCAAAGGCAGTCCTTGAACTGCAAATTCCCGTTGAAAGGACATTGGCAGTGATCTGACCTGACAGTGTGCTAAGATGTAAATCACTAGATCTGTGAGCACTCATAATCAGGCCTTAAGCACAATGCTGGAAAAGAACAAAAGGACTGGAAGTGTAAGACTCAGGGCGACCATGGAAACTTCGAGCTGAACAGTGCAGCAGAATGTAGCTCTTTTTCCTTTGGACTGATGCTGAGAACAGTAAGAAAGAGTGTGAGGAAGTTGTACCAACTGCTGACAGACTAGAAGAAGACAACATGGAAGAAGCCAAGCTATCTCAGAAGCACAGGGTTGATTTGGAACTGCTGCATGGCACCTGACCTATAACAAAGTTTAAAAGTCAGGGAAAGAAAACAAGATGAACTTTAAGAAAAGGGAAATAAAATCATTATATTAAGTGCTTCCAGTGCAAACTTTAGCTCAACAATAGAAAACCAATAGAGTAACAAGCATTTTTGGCAAGCAGGATAAGGGAGACTATTAAACACAGCTAGATTCGACCCAAGATTATGTATTTTCTCTCTATTCTTAGTGTTGCATGAATCCGTCTTTTAAACTTGAACAAGATCATGTTACAAAGCACCTGTGCTGTCTCTGTGAAAAGTAGCATGGATGTTTGACTATGCCACAATAAAAACTGCAATCCTGATTCACACACACATTTGTGAAACTGCTTCTGACAGTCCCAATAGCAGAGGGAAAAGTCCTCATTGCTAAAATGGCTGCTTTTAGCTTGTTTGGCTGACTTTCTTTCTATCTTTAAGACACTTTCAATGACTTTGACCTTGCTGAAATAGGTGACTGCCTGTTTGGTTTAGAGCTGGACAAAGCATTTTGAGGGAAGGGAGGAAAGGATAAATATGAAGGTTCAAGAGTCATTGCAGCTATACAGAACTTGTTTCTCAAATGTTTGATGGAGCAGCACTAGTAAATGAGATAAAGAATTCTTTAACCCTTCTCACAAAACTTTGATTCCTTTTTGTTTGCTTTGTTTGGCTTGGCAACATCACACAGACAGCAGTAAGAGCACTGCTGTCTAGGAGTATCCCACAGTATTACCTGTGCTGGGCCAGTGGACACTGCCTTTTAAGCCTTTCAATCTCAAAACCCCTCAATTTCTAAAGTAGGCTATATTATATGGTAGAGATTTGTGATTGAATGTTCTTAGGTTAGGAGCTCAACTCACAGCTTTGCTCAACAGCTCAACAACAGCTTTGTTGTCCAAAGAATGGCCAGACTTTTCAGCCAGTGTCTGCAAAGCAATAAATAGTTCTTTTCATCAGAAGTGGAACTTTCCTCTCCGTAAACTCTGCTGTGATTCCAGACTCACTCTTGAGCAGAGGCAGTGCAAGTTCCTGGGAGATATTCAGTTATCTTAGACTTCTAGACCATATAAAGTCACATTGAGCAGTGCAGAGGACCTACCTAAAGCCAGTGGACAAAGTTCAGAAGGGATCATGGTAAAATGTCTTCCTGTGCTGCCTAGGCACTAATACATTTTTCTCCTGCAGTTTCATCCTCAAGACTTAAGGCATTCTTGTGAATTCTGTTTGTGTATTAGCTCTGCTCTGGGAATTTAATAGCACTTGCTGGCTGTTTGGTGATAAAACAATGTAGGAACAGCAGCACTCCCCCACTCTACAATGCTGCCTATTTTGAGTTCCCTAGTTATAACAGAAATACATGCTGAATGTTGTAAAGAGTTGGAGAGGGCCATTCACAAAAGCAGCCTGAGGTCAGCTCTATTCAGTGAGCACAGGTAGCCTCTGTCCATGCTAACAGGTAAGGTTAGGTTCAGATAGGGTTTTCAGGAGTCCAGGAGAATGATTACAACCAAAATGTGCATTTTATATGTGAACAGACCAACATTATTCTGACAAATATTTCCTCTGGTCCAGATGTACTGAATCATTGAAAGGACATAGAATCAGCCAGCTGTTTCAGAAAATAAACCTTGTCCTTGTCACAAATTGTGTTTTCCTTGGGTTTTCCTTCTTTTGCCCCCATTTTCCTTTTTGTTGTTTTTGTTGTTGTTTTTGTGGTTTCTTTTCCTTTTGTTTCATCTTGTTTTGTTCTTTTTACAAGTATAAAAAAGTGGCAGTCTTGACTTTTGATAACCATAAAGTGCTGGAGAAGTCAGCATGGCAACTTAACATATTAAGACACAGCACGATTTTTCATTTCTCTGGCTCTTCAGGCCCTCCTGATGCTTTAGCTGCTTATTCCCTTTGACCCCAAATACACAGACCCACTTCATGCTCCCCAGACCTCCAGACACACCATGAAGACCCTTGCAATGTACCTTGGCACCTTGCAATGTACCTTGCAATGCCCAAAGTTTAATTTTTAGATTTCACATGTGTGATATCCTAGAGCCTCCTTCAACGCTTTGGCCAATGCATATAGACCACAGAGGAAGGGAGGTTGAGGGGAAGGGAGGAAGGAGTACACCATGCCTGCAAGAGAATTTCAGTTTCTCAAGAGCTTCAGCGGCAGGGACTCTTGAAGTAAAAGGGAGGGGTAGGACAGAGTGAGTTAGAATAGTGGTGATAATCTGTCTTTTTTCTTTTTTTGAGCAATAATATTTGTATAAATCTATGATTGTTCAAAAGATGAGCTGAAGTTATTCAATACATATATGACCTGTCTTGATAGTTAATTTTCAGACACACATTTCACAAATTTTAACTGAGTTTTTTCTTCATCATTTCAAAGTTTGCTTAAGATAATTAAATTTTGTGTAGACAGGAATAATGTTCTGATAGAAGAGGATTTTTTTTCCTCTTACATTTTAAATCTAGTAAGGTGAGCATTAGACAAAATTCTTTCTGCAGCAGTGGCTATTGGAAGAGACTGAATACAGATTAACAGCGCTTGTTCAATTCTAAAAAGGCCTTTTAAAACGCAGACCAAATAGGTGATGTTTATCTTTTTTTAGCTGTTAAGCCATATCATTAAAAGGGGCACGGAGGACATAGGTCTCAGAGTTTCCACAAGCAGGAGATGTCTAATTTTGACCTTCCTAATGACATTTATAGAAGGAAAAGATTGAAACTATGCATGACTTAGGATACTGTCCTTCCAGGTCTACATGGTAGTTGTGGTAGTGTCACACCACAGGAGTCACTAATTTCTGGCAGCATGAAGCACCTAGCACATGTAAGCATAGCATAAAACCTCTATTTTCCTGTCTTTTTTTCCTGTAGAATAAAAGAAGGGCAAATCTTCACTGACATGACCTCAGTTCTTTTCTTTCTCTAGCTTCAACTGCAAAGAGAAGTGGACCTGGTGTGACTGCACCTTCTCTCACAGCCTTTGAGGGAAGAGGGAGTACTGGCTATGTTTGCATTGCAAGGTACAGTGGGATATTGAGGCCCAGATAACTTGGAAAACCAGGATGGTTTCTCATACTTGAAGAAGCTAAGCTTAACTTATTCGCCTAATGCTAGTTTGAGGATTTTTTATGACCATGTCAGGAGTCCCACAACATTCTGCAGTACTTTGAGTCTTGCCTGATGGCGCTGATTAACATCTGAAGATGCAGGTTCATCTCATATATTTTTGTTGTATGTCTTGTTTGAATTGTTCCTCCATGCCATGAAATAAAACATTGTTGAAAACTGCTGGAAACATTACCTTTCATCCCCTGATAGGTCATTCTAGGCCTGTTTGAATTCCTGTCATCTGCAGGGACAAGACTAGCTGTCAATACGCTCTTTGAAGTAATAAAACTTCTTCAAAGCCTTGCAAGTCAGCTCAAGGAAGCCTAGAAAGTGACAGTATTCAGATGATCACTTTCCCAAATCTGAAAATAACAGTTGCAATACAGAGAGAAGTGAGTTTCTGCCTAGAAAATGTCTGCCCTGCTTTGCTTCCCTTTCCTAATACCCTCAGATGACAGCAAGCCAAGTATTGATAAAACAATCACAGTCAAACCCAATAACATAAGAGACTGGGTTAAAGAATTCATAAAAGACTGTTTCCACATCTGTCTAAATAACAGGGATGAGATTTTTGTGATAAAATGAATTAGAATCTGAATTTTGTAATTTTGAACAATCCTTTCCTTGCCTGCAGTGGCATGTTATTCAAACTGAGAACTGAATGAAACAAAGTTTTTGCCCTCTCTTGTTAATGCAGCATTTAACAGAGTTGTCAGAAGCTGGCACAAAATATGTATGAGGCAGTACTAAAAATAGACAGGAATGTAGGAGCGGTAGCTATCAAATTAGCAAAAGAAGAAAATAACTGCAAATAAAAATGTACAGTGTTACGTTTTTGAGCATTCTGCTTGGCAAAGTGGGGAGATGGAAGAAGCTGAGTAGATGTGAGCCAGGAGAAGCAGCTGCATCCTGTAGTCAGCCCACAGCCCCTGCTTCCCTTACATCCCACCTGGGCCAGCCACCAGCACAGCTCCTACTCTGATGAAGTAGGAAAATAGATTTTACTGTCCCCAAACTACTCTGCTCACCAATTGCCACCCGATTTTGAGGATCCTGGTTGCCTGGGAAACATAACTGGGTGTTGCTGTGGAAACTGGGCTTCACTGACCACTGGGTTCCCCTGCCGCCAGGCTAGGAGATGGGAACTCTCCACATTTGTGCTACCAAGTGGCAGGAGACAGCTTGGACAGCACTGGTGCTATCAATAAAGCTGCAAAATGGTGTTAATGGATTTTACTTGCACTTATTTAAGCCTTCTCTGCTCTTGACTTGGAGGAAAAAAAACAAAACTGAGGATAATCCACTTAGGTAATAAATTAGAGAAACAAGTTGGAGTAGGAGGAGGTATTTGTTTATTTATTTGTGTCAGAAAAGTTTCTAAGACTTTGTGCACAAATTACTTGGAAAAAATGGACTTGAAAGCCTCTCAAAATGTACAATTTCACATTGCATTAATATAAGCTTTTTGAAGTTAATATAGCCCATCCTTTGCTATTAGTTTTCCTGTGTAGTCAGTTGGCTTAAACTCTTCATCTCACAAAAAACATATGCTGTCAGTAAAAGCAATAGCTATTGCAGCCTGCATTAGCTCCTTGTTTCCAAGACTCAGGACAAGTAGAAATGGTACTGACCGTGTTTAACCCTGGTTCTGTGTTTTGGGGCAAAAGAAATTCGGAATATCTGAAACAGAATGCTGTAAATTCCTCAATGGCCTCTGCTGGCTTTGAAAACAGAGCAGCAGCTAATTTTTCCTTCTCTTTTAAGTAACAAATCAGGAAAAAAAAGCTATTACGGCTCACATTGACATCAAGGAAATAATAATAATAAATACTTTGCACTTATACGGCAGCTTTTATCCCAATTTTTCAAAGGATTTTTCAAACATTAATGGTGTTCTACTTTATTCTCTGTTGGTAAGGTGGTCACATGGTGGTGTGGGAGCTGAGGAGACAGAAGGCAATTTATAGGGTGGTGGGACACTAATGAAGAGCTTAGGAAGTGATGCAAGCTACTGGCAACAGCTCTATGGCTAAATCATGTTTAAGATAAAATAGTCTGTCTAATCTGTCACTGTCACAGTTTGCTGCAGTAGAAAGGGACAAAATCTTCTCTGTAATCTGTTGATTCTGCTGCAGATGCTACAGCAAAGGGAGTCAAGTTTTGGCTGGTTTAGCAATATCTCTTGATCTATTTACTTTAGCAAACCCCAGTCTTGGATTTTTTTTGGTCTTCCACAATACTGAAAAATACAGGTAAAAATCTGTAATTGTGGTCTATCTACCTATGATCACAGAAGGCAAAAATGCAGTAAAAATGCAGAATAACTTGAGTAATTGTCTTACTTGTTTTACACTTTCAGGACTCCAAAATATTCTGCACTTGAATTTATTCAAAGTGAGAAATTTTGACCAGTCAGGAAAAATATCTTTCTTCCCCCCCTCTTTATTTTTCTCTCTTTGCTTGTAATTGGAAAATTACTGTTTTCTCACTGTAATAAATATTCACAAATTTGATATGCAAGTGAGGAAAGGAAAAAAAGGATTTTTTTCCCACTGGAAGGGTGACATATGAGTAGCTCTTTTTAAAAAATACCTCCATATCCAATGTATAGACAATCAGTGCTCTGGAGGCATCTCTTAAGCGACCTTACGGACACGGGGAATACTATGTTATCCAAGGCTCCTAGGAAACCCTGCCTTATCTGTGGCTAATATGAATCAGAGGAGCTCTTATGAAATCTATGGAGCTACATCAGTTTACACAGGCTGAAAATCACGCTCAACTGTTCCCAGTCAAACAAAGGCACACAATTCTCCATTTGCCTCAACAAAGGCAGATGCTTTACCTCCTTACCTGCTCCATTTGCTTTAATGAGGTGTTCACAGCAAAGCGTAAATGGCACCATTTAGACGTCAACATTAAGCATGGCGATGTTTTAAGAGTAGCACTTAAGGAAATTAAATGCGTAATCTGAGCTAATGTGAATGGTGTATGACTGTTGTTAAATAAAGCTAAAATGGACAAAGTAAAATTCTCTCAAGTGCCTCTAACGAAGGCATGTTGTTAGTTGTGTGAGTTACACATGAGGCATAATCTTGGTACACAGGAAATTTATCCGTTCAGGTTTTTAACATTGAAACAGGTGATTAAGATGACTGTGTCTGTTCCATGGTACTCGTACTATCTGTTACAACATTCATATTTGATATACAAAATCCTAAAGGTGAAGAAATACTGTGTGTTAGGAAATGCTGGGGAGGGACTGTGGCTGTTCTGTGTGCACAAGGAGACAGGCAGGTGCTGTTTTGTCCCTGTCCCCACACGTTACAAACGTAAGTAACAGAGGCATGATTTCATAGATTTACCCCAGTGATGTAGGCACTATCATTGGCTGTGCTGGAATGATACCAGATTTACTTCTGTCTGAAATGAGAACTGGGACTAGCTAATTTAGCTTAGCATGCTGATATGAAATAGAAACTGAAAATGTCATTCATTTGTGTTTCTTGTACCGAGAAACCGCTGGGGGCCTTGTAGGAATGGAAATGTTACTACTAACAACACAGCATTTCTTATATATATATAAATATATATATAAAAACTATATTCACTTTAAAACAGTTTTTAGGAACATGCTATCCTTATGTTAAGTCATACCTTTGATTACTGGTTCTAACCATGTTTATAAGGTCTAGCCTCTCATTTTTGTGTCTGTGTATTAACCTGAGGACAAAGCAATAGCCTTTACCAGACTCAAAAATGCCCTGTATTCAAGGGGAAAGCATTATCACAGATAAAAAAATATCTGATTTAAAATACTTTTCAGACCTTTCTACTACCTTTAGGTTAAAAAAAAAAAGGAAAAGAAAAAGCAATGAATAAATTAGTAGCTGCATCATCGTTCCAACAACCTAATATCAATAGTACCATAATAAAAAGGCAAAGGTCATAGATTAAAGTATTGTAATGGAAATGCAAAATCTGTATCTGCTCACAGATTTAAAACTGTATTTTTAAAGGTAGTACTAGTAACAATTATAATTTGAGTCAAGTGAAACTAATAAGAAAATATTTCTATTTCATTCTGATTCAAGAACCAATATTTACAAGTATGGGTGTATATAAGCATAACTAAACAGTTAACAACTCTACTGAGTATATCTGCATGGAGTTTTGTGTCAGCAGTAGAAATGTTTGTCTAATGCTCTTATCAAGATACCTGTTACAATTTAATCTTTTTTTCTCTTTCTCTTAGTAGGAGGCAATAGACTCAGGATGTGGCTAGAAAATGAAGATACGAATATAATTTTCCTGGTTTCTGCCACAATGTTAAAATGCATCAAATTCATAATTCATAAATTACAAAAATATCCACAATACTTAAAGTAAAATCACAGAGAGTAATGCAGCTCAGACCTACTGAAGTCTGGCATCAAGAGCGCTCTGTCCTAAATTAACAATCCTGTGAGAGAACCCAAACTCAGCTTTCATTGGGGAACCCAAAGTGACTTCTACATCAGTAAGTGCAGAAACTCAATCTCTCTTCACAGAGAGCAAAAAGAATAATTTCCTACAATTTGAATATGAACAGTACTCATCTTTCTTCCGAGTGACCCTCAAAGTCAGAGGCAAAAATGCATAGAGGAGACTGTCATAAATAACATATATATTAAACTTTTGTCTGCATATTTTACATGTGATTATTTAAAGGAAGATAAGTAATACTGGCTTTCTATGGTATGTTGCATTCCTGGCTCCTCCCTCTCCCTCTCCCTGTCCTCTCTTCAATAGTTTTAGGTATGGTCAAGGATCCATAAAAATAACCAACATTCCCTCTACCTAATGTGATAGATAGTACATGGTGTGGAAAAAAACACTCCTTTAACTTCTGTCGTTTCCTAATAAAATACCTAACAGGCAGTTTGTGGTGCCATGGTAATGCTGTAGGACTCTTTCTCACCTGACCAGAAGAGTAATAAAGAATCTCCTGAAGGATGCCAAGGCTTTGAGTTCAGGGGATCTGTTCTGTGTTGCACATCAGGCAACAGACCTAGGGAACACGAGAACGTGCTTAGCTGGGAAGACTCGTCTCATCTTCGCCTGGGCATGCAAAGGTTTGCAACCCTGCTCTATTGACTGCCAGCTGTCTTGATGCCAGCTGAAGGACAGTGGGGAGTGGAGCAGCCTTCAGCCTTTCAGACTGCTTCTTTCCACAGGAGCAGACCCCTGACTCCTGCAGTGTTGTGTTGTCTTGTGGCCACCCCTAGTTCTCTGTCCTGAGCCTCCCATGCTGAGGTAATGAGTTTGAGAGCAGAGATATAAAAACTCTGATGTACTATTAGTGGCATGCAGGCTGCCTCAAATCTGTACAGCCTGTGGAGAAAATTGGTCCTTCTGGGCATGCACAGGACACAGAAGCTACTGCTGGCAGTGTCTGCCAAAGTAGCTCAGCCTGGAAACATCTGATCTGATGCATAGTGGAGGTGCAGATCAACTTAGTTCTCGTGTTCTCAAGCCTCCTCTGTCACTAGCAGGACTGACCTCTTGCCCTGTAGCATTGCTTTTGTAAAGCAACTCCTCACTTGTGCTGGAGCGTTTGGTGAGGAAAAGTGGGCAGAGCTCCTCCAGCTTCTCACCTGCTGCAGGCCAAAGTTAGGAAAGGCACTGAGCACAGACCAGGAGGGTGAAAGGGACAAAGGGGCTGTTCGTTTTGCTGGTTAGGAGACTGTCTTGCCTATATGGATGTTACTTGCTGGTGGCAAGAGAGGACCTTGACTTAAAGGTGGAAACCATAAATCAGTCTTATGCAACCTTTTTCTGGGAACACACTCTTTTGGAGTAATAGGCTGTTGTAAATAGATGTGTGAGGCTGGTGGGGTGCGAGGCAAGGCGTGGGCTATGCTGAAGTCAAGGTTATGGTTGGTTTAGCCTTTATCAGCCTCTTGTGAGCTCACATTATGAGCTACAGCTATAATATGGTCTCCTCTGTCCTCCTGTGAGTTCCTTGGGAAAAATATGTTCTGGAGATCACAGAAAGAAACAAATTTGTTTTGTAGAAGATGGATCTCTCTTTCTTATCTTCATGCATTTCATGATTTTCAAAGCTAAGCAGATTTGGTCCTCATTTATGCATGTTGATATGCATAAAAATGGATATCACTCATAGTACAAGTTTTTCTACAACATATTTATTTTTAATATTTAGTTAATTAATTTGAAAATATATACAAATCTTCAGACACCCTCACACAGAGGGCCTAGTGCTTCAAACCAAACTATTACAGAGATGTTTTCAAGGAGCTTGCATTTCTTCTGTAGGGGAAAGGAAAACATTTTGGGGGATTTGTTCACAAATGCAGCTCACATGGCATGATTTCAAGCTCCTTCAGTGCAAGAGGAATGTGATACAGTCATTTACCATTTCTTCCCAGAGAGGAAGCTCAGATAGGATTTCTCATGTCATTGCAGAAGACACAAATCTGAGTATGTACATGTGTGTACATGTGTTTTAAAAGAAAGCTGGATTTTTCCATAGAAACTCCTGTAGCAAACCAGTGTGGTGCTCTGTGTTCGGCTTGGCCTCATCCTTCTCTGCAATTGCAGAATGGAGAGATGGAAAACAACTTGCACATAACTTGTGTCTCTCTCCCAGTCATGTTCTGTTCTTTACCCTGTGCTGCTCAGGTTTTCCAATTTGTTTTTAAATAGCTTGTGGTTATGGCTTCTCCTTCTTCCCTTGGGATACTATTCCACAACCTAATGGTTCTCAAAATTAGAATTTTTGCTTCATCCCAGGTGTATGACTTTGTTTATAAAGTGGTGAATTCATGCAGTAATGTGTATGGTGCAGATGTTTCACATGGGGACATTTATGTGAAGTGCTTCCATTGAAAAATGGGGATAAAATAAAAAAACCTTATTAAGTGAATTTACAATATATGACGTGTAAACACACTTTTATTTTGCAATTTCATTACAAAATTAGTGACACACACAACTGTAATACTGTATTGCCACATAAAAATTAATTACCAAGAATTCTACTTTTCCAAAGCTTAGGATCACAGCAAATTAATTAAATTCTTCATATAAAAGAAGGAATTTCATAATACATTCTTACAAAATATATGTATAGTACATTTTAACCTTTTAAAATTTGTGACTGTAACAGGGGCTTTTTTCTTTTTCTGCTTTTTAATAAGGCGGGAATTGAGATCTATCACATCCATAGCATGTATCACTGTTTTTATTCAAGAATTCTTGTGAAAATAAAGCACTTCTTTTATTCACAAAAATCATAATTGCAACATACATAAAACCTGTCAAAGCTCCAATTTCCAATATTCTAATGAATATCAAAAGAGTCCAGCATTTGTGACTTTGACAAATTGCAAATGAGGTTTTATTCATTAAGAGGGCCGCTAATGTTTATTTAAATGCAATTTACTGTTGCATTATTGATTAGCTACTGCAAAATTATCTTACAAGGAGCACGTGTAGCAAGAAGATTTCAGGTTGAGAAAGGATTTATCTAGGGAAGGCCTGTAGGCTTGATTTAGGCCCCAGGACATGAGAGTTTTAATTTATCTGGAAAGAAAGGCCTGGTGGAAGGTTTGCTTTGTTTGCATTTAGACAGCAGATGAAAGGGGTTTTGATGTTGAGCTGAGAGAAAATGGCTGCCACTCTTGTTATTCACAGAGAGAATTGAGCAAAAGGAAAAATCTATTACAGGGGGCAAGATAAAAAAATGTCTGTCCTCCCCTGCCCCCCACCCCCAGTCCTGCTCGGCATCAGGCTATATGTGGCCTGTTATTTTGGAAGGAGAAATAACAAGGAAAACGTTGCTTATTATCTAAAAATCTCTTTTAAAAAGAGATCCCCTTTAGTGCATTAATTACTGAGCCCCAACTTGTTTTTTTAGTGCCACAAAACCCCAGTGAGATTGCCATATCTGACCTGAGAGTACAAGTTAAATCTGGACCTATATATTTTAATGAAACCTGAATGTGTATTGTTTTCACTCTTTCCCAGCATAAGCAAACACTTTCTGGCAATGCTTCATGGAACTAATTGATAACAGCTCAAAGAGTGATGCAGAGCCTCTTTGGCTACCACCTTAAGGAGGGAGGCATTTGCAGTACTTGTTTTAGCACTGGTTTTGTCTACAAGAATCAATTAGTCATGTAAACCACTGGCATGAATCCTATCCTTTCTGAGGGGTTCTGCGGCAAGATTAAATAGGACTCCAGCAAATACATATAAAGGATAGAGATTTAGGAAGGGGCAGTCATACCACTGATTGAGCAGACTGAAGCCCGTGAACCCAAACAATGCCGCCGGATCAGGTGGAATCTGGTAAGCAGGCAGCCTCTGTTCCTGAAATAAACTATTTTAAATTTCCAACTTGGAGAAAAGTGTCTTAAACAGAACAGACTGCTACTTCAAAAGGCATGGATCAAGTGCACAGTAGCATGACCTGAATGTCCTTTTCTGAACTCATTACAACCTGACAGGGCTTCTCATTTCAAATGACAGTCAGGAAAACTTGGAAAGCTCTCAGCCAATTGAAAGGTGGAAGAATGATCTGACTAAAATTAAATCTGAAACTCAAATATTACACCAAGACCTTTCAACTTGCTTATTATTCCATTAAACCAACTGTAAAAGCACCATTCTTCATCTGAAATGAATTTAGAAAAACTTTGATTGTGTGACTTGCTCCACAAATAAGAGTGACGGGAGCAGAATGATATTTTCCTTCAGGGCTTATACCTTTAGTGACTCTGATGATGATGACTAAGTATCAGATCCGACAAGCTGAAGGTTAATTACTTACTCTGTGTTTCAGGTCTGTCAGGGCAGAATATCAGCATCGATTTATTTACCAAAAGTCAGGAGTATTTGGTATTTACATTGGGCAGAAAGACTTGTTGTCTTTAGAAAAGCGCTGGTCTTCTAGTAAACCGAAAATGTTTCTCTGCTTCCCATTTTGCCCTCATTTAAATTTCTCTTCTTTCCTCAGCTTGCAAGGATCTCTTGGCAGTTTTTCTCTTTGCGTTCAGTCCTTGGCAAACAGTAAAATACTTCACATCACATCAGTGAAGATCGCAAGCAATTAAAAGGCTCAAATAGAAAGCAAAGTTGGTGCAACTTTGAGAAGAATGAATGTGTGCATAGTGGTCCATTAGAAAATACAGAAAACCTTAAATCACACTGTTAGGGAAAAATCTTCTTAAAAAGATCATGTAGGTGGCAAAAGTCTTTCCCCATAAATGTGAAATATTTCAATCATTAATGAGTGAGGAAAACAGATTAGGTGGTGCTGCTGTTGCAGCAAAGGAGAGGGATGCCTGAAAGTGAAGCATTTCTTGGTAAAATTTTTGGCCAGTGAAGCATTTCTTGGTAAAATTTTTGGCCTTTTCCAAATGAAATTTTTTTTAATTTTTTTTCTAAATTTAATTTAGTCCACAATTAAAATAGAAACAAAAAATCATGGGAAGTTGAATCTACTTATATCACATACTTTTTACTGGCCTCTGGAGTCTTCCTCGGCAGTACTGCTCTCACCTTCTCTCTGACCCTGTCCTTCATGTGCTTCCACATCACTTGGTCTCCCCTGCTTTGCCAAAACTTAAGTTATATCTCAGTCTTCTGTGGTTCTTTCTACTTTTCTCAAAGGATGTCTTCCTCCCTGATACCTGTGTTTAGCTGGGATTTATCTGGGTGCAATTAATTAAATCTGGGCTTCACCTGGGTTGTGTTGGAAACAGGTATCAGAATTCCGCTGGCACTGTGAGACGAGATACTTAAATATAGATGCAGTGTCCTATTTCCTTTTTGTAGTCTCTAGTATCCTGTTCTTGTTTGTTTACTCAGACTATATATAGAGCTGCTCTGTTGTTTCCAGAAGAGATTCCTTTGCATGCATTATCTATCCATAAATCCTTTACTTTGCTGTGTAGGAGCCTACAGCTACAGTTGGAGTCAAGTTATGCTGAGATCCCTGATCAAAACATGCACACTTCAATAGAAACATCACTCATTGGGAATTTGCTCTGATGTTGCCTGCAACAAACATTTAGGAACTGTTTTGTTTTCTCTTCTCTATGTCTGACTTTAATTTAGAACCCAAAGCTTTAGTTAGTTACATGGATATTTAAAATAAAAATAATAAAAATAATAATAACAACAATAATAATAATAATAGAAACAACAACTGAAAAATGCCTTCTATGCAACACCAAGTAATACATTTTTATTATTTTCTTTTATATTCTCAGTATCCTTGACCTTTAACAAAAATGTTCTTTATTTCTTTAAAAGGATGATGGCTATCCCCTACTTAAGTCCATGTCTTAGCATTTTCCTCAGTATCTTTTTTCCAAAGACAAACGAAAATTTCTCTAATATTGTACTCTGAACCAAAAGGAGTGTCAAACAAAACAACATTCTGTAAAAAAGAAAATCAAAAAGAAATTTGACATCCATGTAAGACCTTGGGGAAAAATTCTACTTGTATATGTTGAATCTCATAGCCTTGTTCTAATTTGAATAATTTACCTTGAGGATCTGGCATAATATGCATAGAAAAATCTTGGTAGAAGGAATATAAAGAGAAATACTATGCAATGCAATGGTAGAGAAATGTAGGAACAGTAGTGCCGGTGGAGCATGCATAAAGGACGGCTAAGAGTCAGATCAGATAAGTCAAGCAACTCCTATCATCTACTGCAGGATATCTATGCCAGACATACAGAGGAGAAGTACAGTGTTCAGACTATACTGTCTGTGGTGGGTTGACTCTGCCAGGTGCCCACTAGAGCCACTCCAAGATTCCCCTGCTCATCTGAAATGGGGAGAGAAAATATAAAAAAGCACATGGGTCACGATTATGACAGGGAGAGATCACTCACCAATTATTGTCGCAGGCAAAACAGACATGAATTGTGGAAAATTTATTACCAATGAAAGCAGAGTAGGATTACCAAAAAGTAACAACTGAAGCTTAAAAAACTTCTCTCCACCCCTCGCTTCTTTCCAGGCTTAAATTCACTCCCCGTATTACCTGCCTCACCTCCACTGACCCAGGGAGACAGGGAATGGGGCTGCGGTTAGGTCTTTACAAGTTGCATCTGCCACTCCCTCCTCCTCAGAGGAAGGACTGTTCACACTCCTCCCCTGCTCACCATGGGGTCCCTCATGGACCCTGCTCCAGCATTGTCTTGCCCTGGGGTCACAGCCTCCTTCAGGCAGTTGTACAGTCCTTCATGGGCTGCTGGTGAATCTCTGCTCCACCCTGGACCTCCATAAGCTACAGTGGGACAGCTTGTCTCACCATGGTCTTTATCATGGGCTGCAGGGGAATCTCTGCTCCAGTGCATGGAGCACCTTCTGCTCCTCCTTTACTGACCTTAGGGTCTGCAGAGCTCTTTCACATATTCTCTTCTCTCTCTGGTTGCAGATAGAGTTGTTTTTCATATTTTTCCACCCTTCTTTAATATATCCCAGATATGATTCCACCATTACCGATGGGCTCGGCCTTGGTCCATCTTGGAGCCAGCCGGCACTGCCTCCGTTGGACATGGGGGAAGCTTCTGGCAGCTTCTGACAGAATCAACATCTTTCTATCTTTCCTTGCTACCAAAACCTTGCCAAGCAAACACAATGCACTGTCAAGTTGCTGTTCTGAATTTACTCTCAAGCTTAAAGACCGAAGAGACTCAGAGGGTAGAGACATGAACTTTGGTACAGATTATTTTCAAAAGGAGGCATTATGGTAGAAATGGCCAAGTGTAATAAAACGAAATTCAAGAGGGATTCAAATCGCAATACACTGTCAAAATTCTTGTGAATAGAAAAAAAGAGTGTTTAAAGATACTGCCATGGATTCAGCAAATATATGCTAACTATCAAAACAATCTCTAGTAAGACAATTCCTTCCTCTCAGTCTGATGCATTTTAGGCAGTAGGAAATTAACAATGAGATGAAGGACATTATCAAATGTAAGAATTTTGACTTCCAAATTGAAGTTCTGTTCAAGTGAGGAAAATAATAAAAAAAAGAAGAAAAAAGAGAAAAGATTTGGCAAGTAGGTGTTAAACACAATAAGGCAAGCCAAAAAAGGCTTCTGAAGAGCAGGTTGTTAAAGGCGTAATGACTAAAAGTGAATTCTCTTCAAGCACATCAGAGGCAGCACTTGTGAGATAGTCCGTAGGGCTAATAGATAATGGATATAGTGAAGGAAAGCTCAAAAGAAACAAAGCCATGTAGAGAAACAAAATGAATTCTGTGCTTCTTTGTTCATTGGGAAGTGAGGAGGGAGGCAAGGTAGACCAAAAACTTTGTTTACAGGAGAAATACCAGAAAAGAAGCAGCATCAACTTTTAAAGAACAGAGTTATCTCTCTAATCTGTTCCAGTTTCTCAAAGGAGTCACTGGATTTGCACGCAAAGCTGATCTGATGGAAAGAGTCTGCATAGATGTCTCCAAGTGCTTCATCAAAGGCTCCTAAAAATCCCAACCAATCATGCTTTAATGGCCAGATAATCACACATGAAAGTTCAAAGATAGGCACCTACCTCTGTAATGAGGCACCTGAATAAATTATTACTTATTTGTACATGTCTTGCAGCTCATTTCATTGGAGAAAAATGTGGTTTTGGCTCTGTAAAAGGTATGGATTGTTTTATTTAATAGTCCAACATCCAGTATACAAACTGGCACAATTGCCATTTGATGTCCATACAAGGGCACACTTTGACACCTTTACTATAGCCAGATGCACTAACTCCAGAAAATAAAATATCCCTTTTGTGTGTTATGTGTTGAGGTGGAAAATAAACCACCAATTTCTATCATTCCATTTCACCTGGCTGATGGACAGAAGAACAGATTACTACTAAATTAAAATGCTTTTTTCACCTGCATTCATCTGAGACAAGAAATCTCAACTTCATTGTAAATATTCATTCTATAAAAATTCATAGTAAACACACAAGGACTGTAATGAAGGAAGAAATACACAAAAAAGTAATAGTGTACAAGTATAAAAATGAGATGAAATAATCATGAGAACTAAGAAAAAAATACTGTTCTCTGCTATAAGAGGAGCAGCACTTACAACAATAACATCAACAAATCCTGGCTGACTAGTGCCAGAGTTCCCCATGATCCACACATCAGGTAATTCTTCCATATCACTTCTGTTAGAAGGTTTTACTATTCTGAGGCAAGGGAAAGAAACTTCATCATGCAATCTGGTTTCTCAGTTTCATTTTCCATGTTTCCCCTAGAAAATGGAAGTTTCTATCACAGTAGCAAATTAGCCCCCAAAGATGCCAGATTGGCCTGATAGATTTGTCATTTGATATTGCTGCACTTGTTTTGGAAACAGCCTTGAAAGAAAATGGCATCATGCCTGTTTATTAACGGAATCGGGAAACTGCAGAGCCTGTATATTTTTCGAGTTGTATAGAGAGCCTTTCTATAAAGTCGTTCACACAACCAGTTATTTGGGTTGAAAAGCACTCTACATGAAAACACTGGCTTGAATGTCAAAGACAGGAATAGAAAAGTTTTGCTAGGTTCTCTGTTTCAAATTCTGAAGTAAATTTGGTGACTTCAGAGAAATTATACTGGGGATCACTCCAGGCTCTCGTAGGCAGCCAGTACTCTATAAATGTAACATTATAGCAAATCAAATTCTATATCCGAGAGAGCATCATCCCAGCAATGCGTACAGGTCCTGTAAGATTTGTCCATCTCTGCCAATAAAAGTAGTAGGTTATTTGTTTGGGTTTTTTGCTTGTTTGTTACTAATTTCATAGGTTTTAAAATTTATTTAGAAATAATAGAACAAACACAACTCCAATAATTTGTTGCAACAGAGGTTGGTGAGTGGGAGATGTGCTTTGGTGTGCTTTCACTTAGGCAGGTAGAGCTATGGGCAGGTTAACAAATGCAGTGAAGCTCACTGGCTCTGCAAGAGCTTCTAAATACCTGTCTGAAAGATGCTGAGGACAAAATAAAAGAACTGCAGATTGTAGCTGTAAAACTAGTTAATTGGTGACTGTTTTGTATTCTTCTATTTTTTTCCTTTTAGGTTAGATGTTAATTTTACATGTCCTGAGCATCTTCTAAAGTAACATGGAGATTCTTGCCAAAAACGCTTAGATGGCTGGTATTTTGCCAGAAAGACCTCTGCCTGCCCCCAGGATTGACACTCTGTCCCTCCTGTCTTTGCTGAACTAATTACTTGGAGGAATTAAATTGCAGTAACAAATTGGTACCTCATTGTGATTGGAATCTGTTTGAAGTAGGCCTTTTTGTTACTCATTGCATTTTATAATTCCTTTTAAAATGGCCTGTTGAGGGGATCTCAGTAAGATTCAGGCAGGTGGGACAGTCTGTGGAACATTGCGATTTTATTTTATTTTGCCATGAAGAATGGTTGCTCTGCTTTGAAAGAAGTTTCTAAAACCAGCCCAGAATAGGGATGATGGCTCAGTTTTTATTCACTTGGTCTTGTCATCATGTTCAAGTTTAGAGATGACTTTTCTACTTGCAAGCCTTGCAGACTTCCCCAAGCCTTTGAAAGTCAACCTGGCTTCTCTTTTTTGCCGAGGCTCTTAAAAAACCTATCCCGATTTTTCCTCTGCAGCTCCATTGACTGACTGCATCTCTGGCAGAAGGGTACAATTGCAAGGTAACTGCTGCCATGACCCTCCCTTCTTGTCTATCCCTTTGCCTCTAGGAGATTCAAAAACCTTTGTCATAGATGGAGCAAAGTTCTCAGGTGTTATTAAATAAAACCCACAAACAGCAAATCCATTGGAAAAGGCTTATTGATCAAACCCAAGTTTTGTCAGAGCAGTTTGGGAATTTGGATTCTGCTTTTCATCACAGAAGGTTTCCCAGGTTCAAGAGGAAACCTGAGCAGAACAAGAAAAAGAATCTGACTCTACATTTCATTGTTAAAGGTATTTGTGCTAGATAAGCAAAGAGAATTAAATGTCTCAGAACACCACACTTTCCACAGCTCTGTATGAAAAAGGAGGTATTATAGACCAAACCCTCCCCCATTTTTTTAGCCTAACACAGAATTAGTGTCTCCAGTATTAAATGATGGTACCTGCAAAAAAAAATAAGTAACAAATCAAGGGATACCTCATCCTTGGCAAAATAAACATCTCACCTTCCATGTACGAGGATAAAATAGAGAAAACACAAAGCCATATTGCACGAGGGAATCCAAGGTTCATCTGCCTCTGAGATACTGGTCTTACATCTTGCTATGCAGTCTTGTTGCATAAATCTGGACCAAAATTCTTCACTTTTTCCACTCCACAAAGCACCTGTCAGACAGAAACCATTAATAAAAGGACTATATACTCCTACTCTTCCTCTCCACATATTGTCACTTGCTTCCTAAATCATTCTTCTGGAAAGACTATTCTTGGAACATGGAGATAATTCCTGATTAACTAAGGCAGTCCTAACAACGACAGTAAATATAAAGTAATATGCAAGAACATCATTCCTCAAAAAATTGACCATGGATTTATGGCTGTCCAAGATAAGGGAGTATGACAGAGACAGCACAGTCTTGCTTTTGCAGTTGACATAGAAATTTCCTAGGAAAGCTGGAGTAGCTCCAGTTCTGAAGACCATTTTGGAAACTGGGCAATTCAAAGGTTTGGTCAGAGCCTTGCACTGTGATCAGATTTCTGATTAGATCTTTATCCACATATTAACACTAAATGTTCTTTCCTTATTTGTTTACCCTCCATGTGACTTAGCTCAGGATCTATCCAAAACACTTAGGAGCCAGCTGGTCTGGATTCCTCACAAATCTCTCATTGGACACCGCAGCCTTAAAATATACATTTTTTCAGAATGGAGATAAGCCTGAACTGTCTCTGAAATAATCACACATGGTAGGTTATAGAGTTGCTAATGCAAAAGATAGGCTGATAACAGTGTTTATTCTCATTTATTTGAATACCTTTGTGCAATAGAAGGTTGGGAAACATCATGTGCACACTCTGTAGTAGGACCTAAGTTTGGAATTTTGAAGAGAAAGAAGTAATAAGGTAAAATGTGTGGCTGAAGTAAGGAACACAAATGGAAAATAGTACATTAACATAAAATTAGGAAATCTGTGAGTTCCATAGCTGGGGAAAACAGCTTATTAAATTACAGAAGACCTGGAGAGCTGGAAAGAGGTGGGAATATAAGAGTAGGTAGGGCATTTGGTGTTAAGGAAAACAATAAAAATTTTTGGTTTCAAAAAAAATGGAAGGGTAGGAATTAAAATGCTGAAGTGTAGATTTGTTTTGAAGACACAGAATTCCAAGTCAGGAAAACTGAAGAAGGAAACCCAGTCCTGTGGGTTCCACATTGCGCGGGATGCCAAAGACAGGGGAGACACAACAGGACTGCTTGAGGGGGCACCCTGTGGAGCAGAAGATGACACTGTGTGCAGGATGAATGTTCCCTGCAGACCTGGTGGCCTGACAAGGAGCTGCAAGGCCAAAGTGGGCCAAGGTGGGGGCATCACTGCAAAATGCCCTGCTGCCCAAAGCATTGCTACTTCGGCTTCCATGGAGTTCATGTCTCTCCCGGTCTGTCTCCCTCACTTTAAAGTCCAAGCACCTCAGGGAAGAGGCCTCCCACCACTGTAAAAATGTGCCCTATCCTGAATTTCATGAACAGTCACAGAAATGTGCACCATTTTATCAAAAACTCAACTTTGACTGACTGCACCCGAACATAATGAGAAATACTTTTGAGAATAAATTGAAATAGAGTGAGCAGAGCAGTAAAGGAAGCTTTAGCAGAAGAATAGATCTCAGTGCTCTTTCTGTTTTTTTTTCCCAATCTGCCTTTAGTAATAAAAAGCAGAGATGTAATAAACATTGCTTTCTGCAACATAGCATTAATTTCTACACCAGTATTTTCAGACTTGTTTTGTAAACCACAACTGACTAAATGTATCTGCAGTGTGAGAGTTCTGTAGAAATGCTCCGAGAAGATTTTGAAGTGGTTGCAAAGCAAAGAGAACCGATAATGCTTTTATACTAGATTAACAAATCTATTGTTTATTACCTCAATGATATGACATGCTGTGAGGTGCCTATGCTCATGCAGTAATGATTAGCTAGCTGGCTAACTTCCAGCCAGTAGGGTTATTAACACTATATTGTGAAGCTTCAATATAAGTTTGATTTCCTTGTACTCTATATTGCATGAAGAAAACTTGTATTAATCAATATAAATTATTCCCCAAACAATAAGACACGGTGGGGGTGAGCAGGAAAGGCTGGAAATGAGGTGTTAGTGAAAAAAAAAAGGCAAAAGAATAAAGAAGGTCACATGTTCTGCTTCTAATTAATGTTGAAGGAAAGTCTTTGAAAGGCAAAAATCTAATGGCTGAAACAGAAGACTGACTAATGGCCTGTGCTAAGAAGCAGAACTGGGATGTAACCTTAGACTTATCAAGTTTTTCTGTTATGCTTCAAGTTTTACCTGAAAAAAAGAGGATTCCACTTCCCTCATATTAAAGAATCATTAATACATTAAATGGTTGAGTTACAATGCTTCATTAGTCTATAGGCAGATGGCAGATTTTAAGCTATGATGTTGAAATAACATGAACACATATAGATGAAATCCAGAGTATATATCTTACTGACATTGTGCCTAACTTAGTTTTTTTATTTATCTTATTTTAGAAGTAATAGCCTCAGGCATGTACTTTCAGGACTACTCACCATGACAAAAATCTCAGGACTAAGTAGTGCAGTATCTGACACTATTTACTAGGTTAGGAATTGAGTAAGAGTATATAGAGTTCAGATGGACTATTAGCGCTTATAGTTCACCAACATTTGGACCAACAAAAAATCGTTCTCTTTATTTAAATCCTTGCTTCTTCTATGTTGTTACACTGGAAATGAAAAAGATGCGTCAGTTTGATGGGTGTGACAGCCACTGACTTCATGTTCACCTTTATGGACTGTCAGATATTAGTTTCTGTCCTCAGCCAGCATATCCACAAAGCTGGATGGGATATATGCCTCACAGGTGTGCTGTGGATCAGATGTTTTCAGAGTGTCAGTTGTGCTAATGAAAAGATCTATATATTGCCTTGAATAGAGATGGACACAGAACCACTGACCAAAGATGTTCTGGAATCAGACATATTTCTGTGTGGAAGACTCCTCAATGTGTTTTGCTTATTTTTTAGATTTTTTTATCTATATATAGACATGAATTCTGAAGTACTTCTGTGAGCACTTTCCTCTGAGCAGGTAAACTGAGATGACACTGCATACAGGTCATGCACCTTGGGTTGGATTATGGGCTAGCACCAGCTGAGCAAACCATTTCCACATATTCTTAGCATAGATTGTATGAAAGGAATGACTGATATCCATGAGACTACGTAAATATTTTTAAATACTTATGTAAAACAGGTACTGAGCCAGAGGCTCCAGCTTTGCTAAGAAGTTTGCACACACTGCAGCTTTAAACAGAGCCATATTTCGATCCTAATTCAGTATATGCTTAACTTTAAGCTGGACACATAGACCCGCTGTGATCCATGGTGTGCTTGTGCCTGAAGCTCAGTGTATGCTTAATGGACTGATGCAGTTGGGCCTGACAATGAACAAGTCTGCTGGTTTCCTGAAGATCCATCTGCTTCCCTCATACATAAACCTTGATGGAAGTGGCTTAAACTGACATGTTTTACTCCTCAGTTGGAGTGGGCTGAGGACACATAACATGGTGAGTTATAGCCAGCGTTACCATCTGTCTGGGTTTTCCTAGATGTACTCATATTTCCCTATGTATGTTTGGATCTGGATAGTACTTGCATCATTTTTCTAAATGCTAGGCAGAAATGTGACAGCTCTAGGGTAGGCAGCTCAAATAAGAGGATGTGACTTGGTGCTAAAAAGCTGTAAGTTTGTATCTGAAATAATGCTTAACAGACTACTTGAAAATAGATTTAAGATATAAAAAAGACATAGAAGGTGTTTTCAGAACTGTCTGTTTTCAGAATGACAGTCTTTTTCACTCTGTAGAGTTTAATTGGATCAAAGTAAACTTTTCTCTAGACCACATTTTTAAAAAGGTGTTGCAGTATTTTTTCCTTTTCCAGTTTCCAAAATTAAAAATACAGATGCTATGATATATTTAAGCAAACCAAAAAAGCAACCTTTGTAAGGTTCCCCCACCGCCTTGAAAAATATAAAGGAACATCAGCAATCAAAAAGCAGTCCCTGAAAAATACAATTAGCTGTGCTGAGCAAATAGCAAAGGCTTTGTGCTGTGCCATGCGGCACATCTAGTAAGTGTTTTATATCCCTAAAGCTGAATTATTAGTGAAATGAGTAATTTCGAAAATACAGAGGTTATTATGGTTTGTGTCTTTACACTTTCCATTTAATGTAGATAGCATGTGGCTGGTGTATGAGGATGGATATAAGTGAAATAGTTCCCATGAATCTACATTTACTTTGTCATATGCATATAAAAGATAGAATGAGATATCAGATACGAAATGAAAAAAAATGGGAAAGAAAATAATCAGAAGAAATATAATTGAGGGAATGAACAGAGAAGAAAAGTAGATTTGCTTCTAGAAAAATGTAGAGAACAGAGATTTGAGAAAAGAAAATGGAATTATTTAAAACTAACCATAAAATAGATATTAGAAATACATAAAATGAAGTCAAAGCTTAGCATAAGGAATAAGTAGGCACAATTTCTAAAATGTGACAGATAATAAGGAAAAAAAAATTAAGAGAAAACCCAAAGGAAATTAAAAATAGACATATGGTAAGAATCTAAATGAAAAGTTTAAAATTTTGGACTTAGCTATTAGCAATTATTTAAAATTTTAATCAGTTTAAAGGATTATCAACAGAAGTTGTAAATTCTGAGGGAATACGCTGCCTTGTTTGATACTATAATAATGAAGGGCATATACTTAAAGTGATTATGTCTCTAATTAAATGGGATTATTCCTGAGTTAAACTTCAGTTCCTCTTGGTTAGTCCTATGATACCCTACTTGATTTATTCTACCCATAAGATGATAAAATAGGAAAGATCAATAAAAATAAAATGGAAACATGTAGACATAGGGAACATTGCAAAAGAAGTATCAATTCCTAGCTACTGAGAACAGACACCTAACAGAAGGGTTTACCATGGGGACTAGCAGATTCCCCAATAAACTCCTTGCACATCCAGTGTTACTAATGGTCACTGCCTGCCCAAAAGCCTGTCCTTCAGTTTCATTTCAGACACATATTACATGCAACATCCAACTCCTCAATAATTCAGATGCACTGACTAACCCCTGGAAGTTCATTTACTCTCTGCAAATCTAAGTAAAAATGAATTTTAAATAGCAGTGAGGACCTGTCATCCTTGTACTCCTCTCTGAAGAGCTTCTGGAGATATCCTGCATATTAAAATCTCACCACATGTAAAAATATTTACTTTGGTGGTTTTACTAATGACCTAATTATATTTTGTTGCCATCTTTTGATATAGTGACTTGTTTTTCTGCAGTGTTAAGAAGAATGTCCCACCTCAAAGGTTAGGTATTTTTGACGTTAAGTATAAAAGTAAAATTAAACAGTTAAAGCTTTTCTCACCCCTTCTTCCCAAAAACACAGCAAAATTTAACCCTGAAAGAAAGAAAAGTCACAGAACTCTGTTGTTCCACTTCTGTTCTCTTGGAGACGGACAAGCCCTAATTTCCACATCAGGGATTGCTCTTCCACTTGTTTTTCTAAGTGAAGGAGGACAGAGACCCTTCTACCTGTGTTAACAGAACATAAAGGGGTATCACAAATGTTTGCATTTTTCACCATTAGACCCTTCATAGAACATGTAGGTTTTGACAAGTGCAGAAGAATCAAGGACAGAGAGAAAATATGGATCCATGTGATGTCTCCTAAATATATCTGATTCAATCACAACTCAAAAGGGTTGGTTTAGTTATATTTTATATTCTATTTATAATGTAGGTATTTGACCTTAGTTTATGCAAGAGAAAATGTCTGCAAATGAAATGTCTATAAACTAGTGGCCCCTTTGCACTATTAAGCCAAGGACTTAGAGAAGTCTTGATCTTTCTGCTCTCCTAGTCCCCTTCTGATTTATAAATGGAAATATTTATGTTCCTACATCACCAGATGCTTCCATAAGACCTCTGCGTTCTATTGGAAGGTCATTAAATGAGTCTCAAAGTTTGCTTTCATTTTGATTGAAAATATGGCTGTAGCTCTTTGATGGGTCCTGAGTCTTGTCCTTTTCAGGGATGGCAGGGTCTTTGTTGATGCCAGAGTTAGAACACTTTCCTTTGGTTTGAAAACATTTAGGATCAAATCAGAGCTGCCAAACACACAAAAAAGGAGTAAAAAATTTTGAAGAAAATAGCACTGAAGTCCATGTGCTGGTCCAAAGGGATTACAGAAAGTAGAGAAAAGTAAATCAGCTGCTTGTTGCAGCTAATTATGTGACCACAAGTCTTATGGCAGGTTAGAAAGAGTAATTTAGGAATCAGTGTATATAAGAGAAGCTCATGGAATTGCAAGGGAACATAGGGAACAGATACACCTTTTCATCTATTTTTTTTTCTCTAGTAAAATGTTTGCACTACTTATAGGTAATAACATATATTGTGCCTTGGTGGAAGAGAATCAGGTCAGCAAATACTTCAGCAAACCACGTAACTCCATGGATCCTAGTGGGATATATACATGAACACTGAGGGAGCTGGCTAATGTCATTGCTAGATCACTCTTGATTATTGTCTGAATTCATGGAAAAGAGCCTGAGGACTGGAGAAAGGCAAACCTTCTCTCCTATCTTCAAGAAAACAGGACAAGGCCAAGAGGAAGAACCCAGGCAACTACAGGCCTGTCAGCCTCTTCTCAAACCCTGTGGAGGTGACAGAAAGAAATCCTGGAAATCATTTCCAGTCACATGAAGGACACAGAAGTCATTAGTCAGGAGCAGTCAACATTGCCTGGCCAAGGGGAAGTCATATTTGACAAAGCTGACAACATTTTACCATGTGATTGTTGGGGTGAGAACAGTAGTAGTTATCTCCAGTGAGGCTTTTGGCATTGTCTCCCATGCCATTCATAATTAGATGGAACACTTCTCCTATGAGGAAAGGTCAAGAGAATTGGGATTGCTCAGCCTGGAGAAAAAAAAAGGCTCCAGGGTGATGTTGGGCCTTTCAGGACACAAAGGGAACTACAAGAGATCTGGAGAGAGATTTTTTACAAGAGCATGTAGTGATAGTATAATGGGAAATGGCTTTAAGGCGAAGGAGGGTAGGTTTAGGTTGGACATCAGTAAGAAATTAGGGTGGTAAAACACTACAACAGGTTGCCCAGAGAAGTTGTGAATGACCCACCCCTGGAAGCATTCAAGGCCAGGCTGGATGGTATTTGAGCAACCTGGCTGAGTGGAAAGAATCCATGCCCACGGCAGGGAGGTTGGAACTAGATGATCATTCAGGTTCTTTCCAGCTTGAACCATTCTATGGTTCTACAATCAGAAATAAACTGGTGAATTATAGACTGGATCAGTAGGGAAGTGAATTAAAAGCTTGCTGAATGTCTGGGCCCAGAGGAATTCATCAGTGGAATGTTTAATTTGAGGCCGATTACCAGAGATGTACCCTAGATGTCAATTGTGGGTCACATCCCAATCAGTGCCTTCATTAATGATCTGGGTGAAGGGATAGAGAAGACCCTAAACAAGTTCATTGGTAGCAAAAAAGTGAGAAGAGTGGCTGATATACAAGAGGCTCATGCAACCATCCATAAGGACCTCAACAGGCTGGAGTAGAACAAGAGAAACAGCATGGAATTAAAGGGAAAATCCTGCATCTGGGGAAGAACAATCCCAAGCACCGGCACATGCTAGGGGCCACCCATCCACAAAAGAATTTTGCAGGAGAGATCCTGAAGGTCCTGTTGAATACCAAGCTGAATATGAGCCAGACATGTTCCCACACGTCCATGTGCAGCAAAATTGGATAATGGTGTTCTGGGCTGCATTAGGAGACATGATGCCAGGGGATGAGATTCTTCTGTCAAATCATCTTGATGTGAATTAAAGCAACAAGAACAACAACTACAAGAACGTCACCACCACTAGAGAGACATTTTGTTTCTGACTCAGTTTTGAGGAATTTGTTTTTGTTATTTATGTGATACCACTGAAGGTTTTTGAGAAGGCAAGGGGAAAACAGGAATAGTTGAATGCAGAAGTATTACACAAAAGTTTAACTATGGACCCCACATATCAGCAATTTCTGTTAGAGTTTTGTTTAGTGCTGGATTCCAGCTCTCCTGTTTCTGGGTTTTGCAATTAACAGGTCCATATCCTTTTCAGAGTACCCTCCTGTGTCTCACACACTGCATTTGAACCTCTTTGCCCATCAGAATCAACCCACCCTCAGAGGTGGGTGGTGATGCCTGTAGGCATCCCCAGGTAAGGGAGATGCATCCCCTCCAGGCCAGACACTAACCCTCTCCCCTCTTCCCATGAGCTATCTCACCTGGAAACTCCAGATTATTGCCCTGTAATTCCTCCCACTTTGCTGTTTACTCCCTGCAAACATTACATTCACAGATGGTGAGCATCTCTCCTTCCCCCTTCCAATCATCATTTGGCCATGCCACAGCACACATTGTTAGTTGTCTTTAATCTTTCTCCATAATTAAATGAAAAGCCAATTTAAAAAGAGCTGTAATGAAATTTATTCTCCTGAAATTAAATATAAAAATAGTTACTTCTTTTTATGTATTGTAAGCGATTAATAGGGAACGGGGCTGTTTCAGTAAAGACTTCAAACAAATGTTCCTTCATGCAGTGGTGCTGTTGCTGCTGGTGAGGAAGAGATCTGTTTTGCCTGCTGACACCGGGTTTTCTCTTTCATGACCATTTTTCATACCTGCAAAACAGTTTACGGACTCTTTAAACAGAGAAGTGGGGGGAGGAGGGAGAGAGGGTTGAGAGGTCTACATTAGCTCATTAAAAACTAAAAAACCATTTCTATTTTACATAATTTAACATGGCAAACTATTAAAAAAAAATAAGGTGAAAACTGCAACCCCTAGGCATGCGTTTAAAACATCCTCATTTAGATGCTAATTTTGATTCCTAGTGTATGGCTGTTTAAAAAAAAAAGCCATTAACAAAGGGGCAGATTACTTAAAAGGCATTATTAGGCAAATATGTATGAGTTTTCTGATACCAAGTGGCCCTTTTATGACTGAATACAGCTGCTAAGTAGAGTGACATGGAGATATTTGTATTAAAAGGAAAGAAAAAGCCACCAGATTTAAAAAAATACAAACCAAAACCCAATAATTATATAGAGTGTAAATCACACAGGTAAAAAAAAAATGCTTTAAAAGGCAAGTAATACTTTCTTTTTTAAATATTTAGAAAATGTGTGGCTCTGCAGGTGATGTATATTGCCAGCTGAATTCTAGGATGTACCTAACATTTATGTAATAGTGAAACAAATGTTAAAATGTTGCTATTTAATTCTAATCATATATCCTGTTTTGTGTGTTAGTAAAATAACATTGACAGAAGAGTGAAATGAGGAAAACAACAGGCAACAGGAGAGGAAAGCACATTCTTTCCAGCTGAGACTGAACTCATGACTGGCAAAAATAAGGTTATAATGACATTAAAATGAAAACTGTTCAGACAGAAAAGATATAAGTAAATGTACTGTGCTGTATAAATTAAATGAGTAATAGAGGATGGGCAGATGGTTGCTTAACTGCATCACAGTAAAAGAACAGTGAATAGGTTTTCACTGAGCGCTCTCTTTCTGAACCTGAATAAAATTTTCCTTAACAGAAGGAAGGCTAAGGAAATTTTTGACTCTAAGAAGAAGAAGTTAATTTGAAAAGCAGAACTAATTTTGACTTACTCTTAAATATCAGGGTATTTGAATAATTTTTGTGTTCTCTGTAAATTGTCCAGTTAAGAATCAGAAGCCTAAGCCAGAAATAGCTGATAATTCAGATCTTTGTGGTTCCCAGCAGCCCCAGAAAAGGCATTTCTGCTCTGGAGAGTCCATAGTGTTCACAAGCCCTTCTCTTGGCAAACACAGGGCAGTTTGGATTTTTTTTGCACTTAAATGTTTAAACTATATAACAAAACATGGATGAGAATGAAAGCAGTGCTTTGCTTTCCTCTCTCAGATCTTTCCCTTCACATGTGACATCAAAACTTGCCAAAGCAGATTTTTCTTACACCACAACTCCAGGACTTTGGCCACTGTAAAACTGGTGGAGAGACCTCATCTCACCAGCATATTTCATTTGTTGAAGCCCGGGAGAGAGAAAAGAAACTGTTCATTATGAAAATGGGAGGTTACATGAGTGTAAGAAGAAGGGGATATCTGTCTTCTGTTGAAGTTTTATGTTTCCCTGCTTTTTAAAAGGACTGGAAGAAAATGATGAGGATTTAGCGACTCATGTTGCAATTCTTTAAAATGCACCATGGCAATCAATATCAGCATAGATACAGACATCATCTTATTTAAATTGCTTTAGTATTGCCCCAAAGTCTATACAGTTAGATGAAGAGTGACCATGGAGGTCTTATGTGAAGTTAGTCCCAAAATCCCTTTTTGACTCAAAACAATTATTTTACTAAGCATTTTGTAGTTGATATTTTTTAAAGCTTAGCACCATTTAGAATCTCTGAATTATTACTTCTCTTTTCATTGCATTATTTTAGGAAAAGAAAAATAAATTGGGGTTTCACAAAAAAACTAAAGTAGGCTGGCCTAAACCAAAGATAATTCATGATTATTCATCCCAATAATGCTGCTTTGTGTATTTGCTGTGATGTGAAAAGTGAATTAACAGTAAATGCAAAGGATTTTCCAAACACAGCTGTAATGTGGAAGTGGAAATGATTTGGCAATATCTCACACAGCTGAATTCTGGCATGAGATGGAGTTGAGGTAAGGACGGAGAGCTTGTGCTGCTGTTTTTACTGCAGGCATATATTAGTTTTCTGTTGCAAATCAATTACTTTCTGGTAACTAGAGTTCGTTTAGTTGTATGTAAAGGCTATTGAGGCTATGTTGTAAATGATAGTGATTTATTCCCACGGAAGTTTATAAAAGCTATGTCTATTCTACCTTTCATAAGTGCTAATTATTCCAAGTTAATAAATTATTGTGTAAGGAATCGTTATGAAACTAGGGATGTTCTACTTCAGATATTTATTAAACCTGAAAGAGCTATGTGAAGTGTACTGTTATGAAAGCAGAAAAACAGTGTGTTTTGTCAAGCAAAATGAGTGAATAAATAGCCTGTAGACACTACTTCCATGAAAATTCAGGATGTGAGACTTGCAAAATGAAGGATGGTAAATGAATGTAACCTGTGGACTACAGAACAAAAGTGAAAAAGGCAGTTTAGTGAAGAAGAACCAGTGAAGTGTGTAACAGTGAAACAAGCAAGATGAACAGAACTAAGATGGGTATGGAAAACAGGAGAGATTTAACTTTAATGGAGGAAAATCTGACTTTGCTTTGCATCATGATACCAGGAGAGAAATGTGTAAGGGGCTGCAAATCTTACCTGTATTTCTGTGAAGTTTTTTCTGACATCCCTCTGTATGGGAATAGGTAATCACTTTTTCAGACTGTCAGATAATCACAATTGTTGAGTGTACATGAGGACTTGATACTGTAATTTAAATAAGAACAGCCACTTAGTAATTAAATATTCCATGCAAATTTTTTTCACTATTTGGGTTTGGAGCACTCAGACAGAGACAAACTAAAAGAAAATTAGATAAGTTAATGTTTGATGGTAATCTATGAAGAAAATTCTGAATCTCTGGCTTCTACAGATGGGAGGCTTATTTGGCCTCTACACTTTGCCTGAGAGCTAGAGAAAAGCATTAAGAATCAAATTAAAGATGTCAAATATATGTTGTTTTAAGAATCCTGTGAAGTAGTCAAAATAGCATGTGCTTGCCATCCTAGCCACCACTCATAATACTAGTTAAAATGGCATTGTTTCCCTTTTTTTTTTTTCTTCCTCTGTTTACATGAGAAGGTACCCACTCTACTGCAGAACAAGAGGAGGGTTCCTAAAAAAACCAAGCGTCAAGGTTCTTTCTTATAGGTCCTTCCTTTGTAACAAGTGAATTGGATGTGGTTGTTGTGTTTTTGTGGTCTGCAGCACATGGTTTAGAAGATGAGATGTGTATTTGGGGGTTGTTCTTTTGTTTCTTTTCTTTTTTGAGGTTTCTGGTTTGGATCGCTTTTTAGGCAGGTATTATTCAGCTAGGATCTCTTCTATTTCCTGGCTGATGTGATATTACCAAAAAACCCCAGTTCTCTAGAGTATGAGTAAGGAAAACGTATTTTTTCTGTGCTTGAGGTTTGAGCAATGAGAGTAAAAGTAGCAACAACCTGGCTGAGATAAAGACGAATTAAGCAAGAGGAGTGAAAATTGAATTTTATCAAAGCTGCCATTTCTGGCATGTGTTTACTGCACCAGTTTACAATTAAGGATTTAATAATTCTGATTCCCTTCTGAATGCAGTTTTTATTTTAACTCTGAAATAAGGGGCAAGTCCTGGACAGGAGGTCATTAATTTTCCCATTCAGTCACCACCTCCTTAGAGCCACTAGAGTTAATAGGGCTGCATATTAATCAGGGCCTTGAGTCTTCTTTGTAGGAGAAAGGCAGGAAGGAGGGGGTCTCTGAATTTACTCCATTAACTTTAGGTGACAAATAAAGGCTGTTCTTCCTGCTGGGCTGTCACTTAGGATGCCTGGTTACAGCTGCACAGCTGATGTGTTGTATTTTTATGTGGTGGTAAAGATGAAGCAAGGTTAAGGCAGGAGGCACTGCTCACAGTGCAGAGCTGAACACAAGGAATATGCTCCTTGCCTGGAACCAGTCTGAAAATGTCATTTATCTATGTTGTGCAATAACTGCTCTCACATGGGTATCTCAGAAGCATAACCAGAAGCAACCTGTGCTTGAAACAAAGGATTCTTTTCAAGTGTGGATAATTTAGATTTCCAAATCCCTCTAACAGTCACAAAGATTCATCCACTGTTCTCTAAAGGTCACAGTAGATTTAAAAGTAAAGGATAAAACTAAACTGTGCCACAGAGGCCAGTGACAGGACTGTGACAGTCCTTGGAGGTGTCCCTTGAGAGTTTGCCATCACTTCTCCTGCCATGTTGTGCCAGTCCTATGTGGCTGCACGGAGTGGGCAGGGGCAAAGCAATGGCTTGTCCTTGGGTCTGTCCTTTTGTGTTTGACCGACTCACCCACTGTCCTGATAAGGCCACATGTGGAAGTAGAAGTGACAGGTGAAAGGCAAGGGTTGGGATATCATGCCTGCAGACAGCTGCCTGCTACCTCCCCACACTTCCCTTGCTTCAGAGATCCAGATATTAAAGCAACTACTGAAGTGGTGTCTTTAATTTCTCATGTCAGAGGGTCTCATGTTTTTTCTAGAACTAGAGAGAATGAACAATTGCATTTAGCTGAGCTGGGGAATGTGTATTTTACTCCACCATTACTTAAAGAATGCAGATAGTTAGTAACGGCACAAAATAAGGATACCAATATATAGATAGTCACAACACAGCCACCCTGACTGAAAAAGCTAATGGTATTTTTAATTTTAGATGCATGTTTAACACCACCCACTTCAGTCCCAGCTATAGTCAGTGGTGCTGCTTGTGCTATGGTTAGGCAAAACTTCATTTGGGCTACTCTTAAAGGAGATATGAACCCTTCATTAAGAGTAAGACCAAAATTTTCACAGCATCCTTACTTAAGTGCAAGACAAAATCCTTTTACATTAGTAATTTATTTACATTTAATTATTTTTCCTCAATAGTTGCCTGAAGGGGAAGTTAGAATGCTCTCACTCTGGAATCTGAAAGCCACATTGTTAATATATTAATAAAACTATGATTAACGCTGCTGCTAACAATAATATAATCACAAGAGCATATACTTATTTTCTATTTTCCACCTTCTCAGAAATTTCTAAGGTTTACATTCTTTTTAAAGAAGATATAATTTTCTAATCAATTTTATGCAGAGTTAGGTGCCTCTAATTTTTTTCTTTTCCCTAAAATGTAAGAGAAAGGCACGCCAGCTTTCAGAGATGTAGTGGGATAAAAAGACACTATCTTCACCTTCTCTAACAGCTTTTCATGATTGGCTGGCATGTTTTGACTGAACTGGAATGGGGCAACTTTTCCGTGCTGTGAAATCTCATTAAATGGGTTTCATTGTGATTGTTACACAGAATAAGTCTTTATTTTTCTAATGGTTTATTTTCTTATAATACATTTCACATAGAAAAAGAATGTTTCATATCATGGGGGTTGAGGTTGTGTTGCTTGAAAAATCCTGTATTGTTCTTGGATTCTCATGAGAATTTATCCATGTGCATTTTCATTCCTTTGATTTGCTCTAGTGTAACTAGGTAAGCCTATAGCTCTAAAACATTGGTGGTTCCTAAATCCAAGCTCCCAAAGGTAACCTGAAATCCAGTTGACTTAAAGGATGAAGGGAAAGATGAAACTGCTTTCACTTGTGTGTTAGTTTACGCTTTGTATTAGAGGCTATTTAAAATATATTTAACAGGAGTGTTCTTTCAATAAAATTCAGACTTCTCGTAATTGCAAGAATCAATCTTTTATTTTGCATAAAAATTGATCTCCATTTGTCTTTACCTCTGGACAGAGTTTCTGTCTTGGGAATTTTAATTTTCTTTTTATTTTTTATTTTTTTTAAACAAAGACCATGGCATGAGGTATTTACTGGTATTGTCTTTCTCATCCCTGTATCATAAATTCAAGCAGGTAGGGGATACTAACCTGTTAATAATACCTCCTATTATTGCTACAGAGATAGGCTGGTAGATGAAAAGGGTTTGCAAATGGTGAAAGCAGAGCCAAAACTGAGACTGCCACTTGTCATGCTGACTGTTTCCATATGCTCTCCCATTTCTCTGCCTTTATCTACTTCTTGTCTCCTGGCTTACACTGGAAGATTTTTGGGACAGAGATATGTTTAGTGTTGAAACAGAAAGGATCTGGTTTTGTGGGAGCATAGGCACCCCTTCAGTCAAAATATCCAGCAATAATGAAAGAAATATAAAGCTTTGACTGGGTTTTTCAGCCTCAAAACAATGAAAAATGTGAATATTAAACATTATATTTCAATCATTTTGATATTTATGCAGTTTCAAAATCTGTTTTATTGAATATTTTTAGTTTTGCTCAGAATATGCTCCCAATTAAAAATAAGGTCTCCTGCTGTTGGTAAAGCTTTGAAGCTTTTTTTTCTTCGTTAGTTAAATCTGTTAATTCTTTTTGAAGTGATTTCACATGATTAAGGCTGTGAGTGGCCATAATGTATCAGGACAACAGCAAACTCTGTTGTGCTTTAGAAAAGAGGACCTCTGATTTATCAGTGTTTTCTGAGTTTTTTTTTTTAAATTGATTTTTTATTTCCTACCTTCTTTCATTGAGGTCCTTCATGAATCACATATCAGAACTTTTTGTTGCTGGAGAATTAATAACCAGAGGTATTAGTTGAATTTTTCTACGGTTAGTTGCAGGCAGGTTTAGCATGGATTTCAGAGCTTGGAAGGACTGGGGTTCAAGTTAACCCTTTCCCTATGGTCTTCCTGAGACATGGGGAGCCCCTAAGGAAAAGTTTTTATTTGACCTGAAGATTTGCTTTCTGCAGCTGACTGACATTGCCAGGGAGTGAGCATTTTTTCAGTGTAGAAGCCATAGCCATTGTTTGATAGAACAGGGAGGAAAATATGGTGAGATATGGAAGTAATCAGGGATTACTCAGAAAGGATTTCTGTAAAATTTTAAGGATTTTTTGCCTCGGCGAAAGGAAAATTTGAAACATCATGGGGTGAGGCCAGTAAAGATACAGGAAAGCAGTATCAGCCAACTTTATAAACTCCAGCCCCATTTAATGCAAGTAAGGTATCTCTTGGATTCTTTGCTCATGTTTATGGACAAAGATTAGGAAAATTGTCCTGACTGCATTGAAAAAAATCCCAGAACTTGGGAAGAGGAAGTTTTTTCCAAATGGTGGGTTCCCATAACATAAAGAGAAAGTGTCAGGAGGACAAAGAGGAGGGCACAAGACAGGTGCAATTGCTTCTCTGGGTACGGCTGTGAGGGAGTATTGATGACTGTTTGCAGCCCCCTTAATCACTTCTTCCCTGTGAACATACACCCAAAAGGGTTCATAAAATCTTGTCTTTAATTTATAATGGTGAGAGAAAGAGAGTAAGAGGATGATGGAAAGGTGCTCTTGTAGCTGACCAATGTCTGCTTTTCAATCCCAACATGTAATGATAAGCACTTCATTGGGGAGTCCCAGGGAAAAAGGTAGAGGGAGAGAGCGAAAGAGGAGAGGAGGAGAAATCAGGAGAAATTAGGGAGGAGGAAGAAGAGGAGGAGAAAAGCAAGTGGGAACAAATCAGTGAGCGGTCAGAGTGCCCATGACATTGTCTGCTCCATCAGCAAAACATTTGGGGCAAAAGAAACCCAGCTGTGCACAAGAGCGCAGTATTCTGCTAGGACTTGATTCTGTTACAGACAGGATTTCAAGAACTCCTTTCAGCTATGGCTCTATGAATGACTAAACCAATAGTTTAACTTTACAGATCCACAAAATGTATAAATCCTGCTCCAACAAAACACTTGCCCATATGTTTAGTTCTAATGGCATAAGCACTCCCATCTGCTGTGACTAATCACATTGTAAGTGTCTAAGCTGTCCCAAAACTGTGGAAAATTATTTGGTGCTCATCGATGAAATTTGTGTCACAAACATGTATTTTTTTTGTGCAGAGCAGTTTTGTGAATTAAAGATACATATATGTATGTTTTTTTCTAACACAAAGTTTTTTAATCAGGCAACATTTTATTATTTTGGAATAAAGTTTTCAACACTTTTTTCTGGTTCTTGCTCCGTTCTTTCTCTTTGCTTTTCCATGCAATTTATCCCAAATCAGTTTGCTGATTCTGGTGTAGATTCATTAAACTTTCGCAACCTCAGTAATTATTTTTTGAAATACTATAAAATGTTTTAAAAAACGAGTTTAAGTTCTAAGTAAATGTTTAAGAATTGGATTTAAGGAAAAAAGAGCTTTCAGCGGTGTGGAATGAAGTCAACATAGGCAGATCAATAGGGATCTAACGGCTTATCTCCAGTGGATGCTAAAAAAATGCATCTGCTGCCCTGTACCATTGGATAAACAGCACAAATAATCCATAGATACCATAATTCAAAATGTTCTGAAGAGATCTAAAATACTTTCCGGTTACTTTTTTTGCAACCCTGTGGCTTATAAGGTTAATATTTTTTAATTGTCGGTTAGAAGCCTAGCTTTAGAGGTCTAGGAGGGAATAAAACAGCAGCTGACATATATTAAAGACCTTTAGAGGCACCTATTTTACAAACATCAAATGCTTCCATTTTAAGGCCAAGGACCATGGACAATAACCTCAGGCTAGAAATGGAGAGCCTTGTAAGAATAGAAAATGTAAGTCTCTGGTTTTTTGCTCCAAGGAGTTTCATGGTTCATTCTTAAACCTTTCATAGATTCAAAGTTGTATGTAGCAAACTTTGGGACACTGTGATTTCTGGGATGAAACTCCAAGTTTGGGAAAGGGCACCATTTTTAACAGTGCATATTCAAATCTCCTTAAAGGTTTGGATGGGACTGAGTAGTCCCGGACAGAGATGGATCACCAGGCAGGGTGTAAGAGAGACATGATTAATGCAGCTGCATTAAAAGATGCATGATAAATGCAATTTATCACATGACTATCACCATCACATATGTGCTATATAATTTAATATTAAATAATAGTAGGAGGCTTGTTGCCAAACAGTAGGACATTGCATGAGGGAAAGAGTGATTGAGGGGTTAGAGTTAGGAGTGATATATTCATTGATAAGAGTGTAAAGGATTATAATTGTAAAGTGGCTACCGGGTAATGCAGAGTAATCAAATATTGCTTCTTGTATTAAAGTGATTTATTACTCTTTTCTGAAATTAAAGCTGCTCAAGGCATTTTATGCGTAGGAACCAATTTTTGGAAAGGACTTACCCAGTTTTAAGGAGTAAAAACATGTAGGGATGAATAACCCTACTCTACATAATTGTCTATACTCCTGTTATGTCCCCCAGTTTTACATGGGAAAGTAATAAAATAACAAGAGAATTACATTAGAGTGCCTGAGTCTTTCCTCTACTCAAGTAATAAAATCCTGGAACATGGATTTGTGGAATGTTACTGAAAATAACCGAAATTTTAAAGATTTTTTTGGACCATACAATTAGCAGTCATGACATGAGAGGGCTATATTTAATTGTCTCTTATGCAACTAAATGCAACTGTTTTCCCTTGTAAGAATAACTCAGTCTCTGCTTTGGCATTCTTTTATTCACATTGTTTGGTCTTCTAGTGAAAGTCAAGGCATATATTCCTGTTTTGATTAAGAAGTGAATGCTTTATCTAATTCAGCCTGCAGTCTGCTACCGTTGTGTTTGGATCTTGAAAATATAACGTAACAATCTTTAGTAGTTGTATAAAAGAGCGATGAAGATACCCTATTTCACCTTCCTTTATTGGGAAAACTTTCTTCTGCAGGAGGGGGAACCCCACAGAATTCCTGGACAGTATCCAGCAGTTATTTTCCTGCCTTTAGGGCAGGGCATGGAGTCACCAGCTCTCAACCCACTGGTTCTGAAGAACACCTGTCAGGCAGCTGACAGCTTCTATCCACATCACAGCTCAGGAGAGCAACTTTTGTGAGAGCCAGGATGCAGAAGTCTGGTGGCACAGGGCCTAGCAGGGCTGAGAGGGGCATGGGTTTGCTGAAAGAGAAATGTTGTCCACACACATTTGCAGGAGAGTCTGGCGTGAGGAGTCCAGTGCAGGAGGAAGAGAGGTTGGTACAGTCTCATGGCAGGGATTTTCCTCCTTCATGTGGCTTCTGTGTTGGAAACCTCAGTGGAAATATAACACAGGTTGGTGCTTGCCTTGGAAGGAAAGGCAAAGAGTTACAGACTTCACTCTGCAGCTTTGCAAAATATGGTTCCTTTTTTCCTACAGTTTTTCCTTTGTCCACTAGAAAGCAGACATTAGATGCTACATCGAACGTATTGCTCTGTTGTTTTTTTCACTTCCAGACAATAGCTTACCTCAAAATTTTTGTTGCTTTCTGAGACATGCAAATACCTGTAGGATGAGATTTTTAATTTGGATGCACAAGGAAAGACTCGGTTGATGCAAGTGAGAGTTGCTTCGCTTTTCACTCTTCACAATGAATATTATATCCCAAGAAAGGAGATTTCCAGTGCATGCTTCTGTCTCCTACATAGGATTTCACAGGATATTTTAGAATCCAGGCACTCAAAACTCCTAATAATATGGCAGTTGCAACCAAACTCGCAGTAGTCCCCTGTAACTGGGAGAGCAATAACAACCAAACACTGCTGATGTGAAAAAAAATTGTGGATTGTGGCTGGACCTGTACTGAGGTCCTGCTTGATTAACTGATGTAGCCATACCTGAGAATCTTCGATATTCTGGATCTTTGGATCCTGGGCTGGATTTTTACTAAGAGTAGTAGGTATTGTGAAAATGTAACCATGTAGGTTTCCGCAGAAGCAGTTTAGTAAGGAATAGCAATAACTTCAAAAATCCATTTGCAACACACTTTACAAGGTACAAAGAGATGAAGAAAATACTTGATAGCCTTGTTTTATCAGATTCCATGTTAAACTTCTCCAGGCTCTGGATCTTCTTTCATTTCCAGGGCTCTTTTTCAGGATTTGGGTGCATGGTAACAGGTCTGGAAGGAGATGAAATCTGGTCAGTCCCATAAAGTACAGTGACGATCTCCTGGAGGGCTCTCCTTATGCTCCCCTCTCTCTGAACTGCTGTCTTAGCCTTGAGGCAAGATCTAGTCCCATCTGTCCTTCCTGATGCCTTCCTGATGATTCCATATCTACTTCAACAATGTCTTGGTAACTGCTCCCTTCCCGTTCTACAACAATCCGAGTTCACAAAGTGTTGACGGTCCTAGGGAGACAGCTTGTGATGTTTGCTTGGCATTTTAATTTCTTTACTTATTGTTCAAAATATTTATGGAATACTTCTCTGTGGTACAATCAAGTTTGATTTTACAAGAACCTGAGTTCTATTACTGTCTCATTTTTCAAATGATATATCTAGTGTTGTCATTGTACCAACCACAATACTCAAGTGGGATTGGATAAGGTTGAGCAAGTGTAGGCACAGCGCATAAATGTGATGAACTATAACAGGCAGGTCTTAAAACCCAGTATATCAGAATCCAGCATTGTGTTATTATCTTTGGAATGTTTTTGCATGATATTAACCTTCAATATACAAGTCATCCTTTCTGTAGGTTACAGGCAGGGGAGACTCCACAGGAGAGACAAGGCAATGTTTCTCTGTGGCACAGATAATGCTGGTGTTTAAAAATTACTTAGAAATACATATTCAGTGCTTAGAAATAAGCTCACTCTTACATTAGTACCTGAAATTATGGTTACATACAATGTCTTCCATCTATTAAAATGCCTTTGGGAAAGTTTGCCACCATTCCATACGACAAAGTAGAAAAAATGTTGCTATTTAATTTCAGGAAAAGCTGAAAAAGACAATCAGAAATAATAAAAAAAATCACCATTTCTTTTAATAATTCAGTATGATATAAAACTTACAAATAGTACCTTATTTCATTGAACATTTCAGGAAGTTATAGCTCAGTTGATATTCTAGGTTGGAAATAAATATAAAATATTAATTTAGCAAAAAAAGTCAATTTCAAAGAAAGAAAATTACTGTTTTTATCTAATGACACACTGAAACACTAGAATCTACTATTTACTGTTTAATTCTCCCTTTTAGCTCTTGCTACAAATAAATGCAAACAAGGTACCATTTGTCCTGTTTAGAGAACAAGAAATACATTTGACAAATAAAGTATCTGTCTTTATTTGGATCAAACATGAGATGACAGAATTTGGAAGACTTGGGAATGAAATTAAAACAAATCATTTAAATAGCTTAATTGACTGAAAGTGTGAATAACAGATTGTAAGTATTTTCATAAATTCAGCAAATGCGCCACAAGTGGAGTTTATCATTCAGCGGATGCAGGGAGTTTTCCAAAATCCCACAGATTTTGTTACTTTTTTTCCCCAGGGAAAAAAAAAATAGTACCTGGGTAATCATACTAAAGTATACTGTGTTCTTTGGGGATGACAGTATTTGTACAATTATATATTTTCCCAGAAAATATATTTCCCTTGGAGGTCCATCTGTGTATCCAAGAGTGTCTTCATGTCTCTGCAGCTGTGGTCACCCACACGTTGAGCACAGTGAGGAGCAAATGCTGCACATCTCTATTTGCTTGGTGACCCTTGCAGGTTTGAATCATGGATTCAGAGAGTGCTGGTTTGGCAGTGAGAATTCAGCCCCATTCCCAGGGTAAAGCTTCCTTTTACTTCTGCTGGAGGCAGGGCTAAGAACCACATTTTCACTTCTGACTGCTGGTCATGAAGTCATGCATAATGTCACTGGAGGTTTCAGCTCAGATTCAAAGGTTAAATGGAAGGTCTATCCTTGCTTAAACCACAAAATAAAATTGCTAGTCCTCGCTGAGTACTTAAGAAAGAATGGCTTGTCATAAACACTCCAACCTCTTTAGCCACAAAATTCCTAGGATTGCCAAGAAAGGCTGTGATGAAATGAAAGAATGGCTGCAAGTTACTGGTAAATAAAACAACCACTTTAAATAAAGCAACCACTTTTACAGTGATTTCTCATAGGTTCCAACAACTATTTGTCTTTGAATCATTAATTACATTATATATTTCTTCAATCTCTCCTATACTGTACTTTTTCCTCACCATTTCCTCACCCCTCACCATTCCTAGTTGTACTATAGGCTATTTTATTCAATGCTTATGAAACTCCTTTCTGTTATTTTTCCAATAAAAGGGTAGCATTTTTAAAAATTATATTATTCAGATACCTTTATTTATAATTTTAATAAAATGTTCTCCAAAGAGTTCATTTATATTTGTAGTATCTTTATAGATTTTATATAGATGCCACTGTATGAGCTTACCCATGAAGTGAAGGTATGTTCTTCTTCACTAGGAAGCTTTAAAAACAAACAAACAAAAAATCTTTCATACAGAAATAATCTTTAATACAGAAATAATCATTCAGAAACAATTTTAATTAGCAATGCAAATTATAATGAATTTCAAATGGCAGAGTCTGTTAAGTCACAGAAAAATGTGGCTGCAAGATTAACAAAACAATGAAAACTGCCAATTATTTTGTGATAGGACTGTTTGTGTTTACATGTGTAGCAGAGCGAAAGCACCTATACTCGAGTGCAGATAGCAATCAAAATAAATCCTATGATTTCTTTTTTAAAGCATGGAAATCATAGCTTCAGGTGTCAGAAGTGTTAATGTGATATGCCATTCCAGCACTTGTAGCACTAGAAAGATACTTTTTACAGTTACTAAACTGAATCTTGATATATTGGAACATTGTTGTCTATTTATTTTTTTTTCATCAGTGCACCACAGTTAAATAAAACATAACATTTATTGGAAGATTAGCTTGTAAAATCTGGCATTTTTATGTGTTTAAGGAAGCATGGAAAGATGGATTTCTTAGCTTCTATATTGCATTCACATTTTTATTCAAAGCCTTTTGGAAGGAATTTAAATGCTGTGTCTAGGTATCTTAAATAAAAATACTTTCTCAAGACACGGTCATAAAAATACTAAATCTGTGAACAAGACAGATGATTGTAAGAGGAAACATATTTTAAGTTACTTTTATAAATTTTTATTCCAACCCCAAGTAAAAGTTTACTTTTGAAGTGCTGCTTCTACTTTGAGCTTCAAGGGTGTTTGTCAGATTCTCACTGTGCTTTCAGAAGTGCTTTTTAATGTTTGTTAATAAAATGTAAAGGAAAAACTTCTTCAGATAAATATTGCCCTTGGAAAAAAGAAATTATTAAATCAAACAGCAGATTTCTGCACACTGTGGGGTACTGACATCAACTAAATTAGGCCTTGCTGTTTTTCCACAAATTTCTTGTTTGGAGATCAAGCTCTGTATGATATGTGTAGTTTTGAGATACTCTTTTCTTTACATATTTGTTTTCTGAACTCTACATGTCTTTCCTCAAAACAGAATGGGTGCCAGCTCTGCTTTTCTCTTCTCTGGAGGCTGGGAGCACGGTTACCTGAAACATTTTGGTGTTTGGGTCTTTGCTCTAGAGGTCCAAAGGGAGATGTGAGGCCTTCTTCAAGGAGTCAAGGAGTTATCCTGAACAGGATGTGCCAAGAATGCCAAACACCTCAAGGAGAGGCTAAGAGAACACCAGGCAATGTCACAGACTTCACTTCAACCAATCCTTATGAGGAGTACTAAGGCATCTGTGCAGAATCAGAAGCAAGGGCAGCTTTTGCAAGCTGTGTTTTGGCAGAATATCAGCACTACTCTCAGAATTAGCATCACTGAGCTTTGGTGACTGACGTGGGCTGCTGCAAACCCTCTATCACAAATAACCATGCTTGCACTAATACTGGAGACCCCAGTGTTTGTCACAGAGGTTACTGGGTAGCTCTGCAACTGTTCCTGAATTCCTCCTGTTATTTCTTTTCACAGAAGTGTACCAAGAAGTAGAATCCTTTACTTTTCAAGTTTATCACCAGAAACTGCCTCCAAACATTTACCACAAAGCTGTAGTACCCAAAGATCTTGAATAATTTAGTTCTAGCTTGACTGGAACACATAAGGGTGTATTTAGAGCTCAAAAATATATAAAGATGACTTGTGGATGGTTAATATGCAGGAAAAGATGTCTGGCAATTTCTGAGCCAGATGTGTGATGCACATCTGTTCTTGAAACGGGTCATCTACAAACATAGCAAAGTCGTTGAGATAAAATTTCATTTGAATGTGGGCAACTTTTTTTATTTGTTGTCTTGCGCATGTCATGTTGTTTTGAAAGTCAAATACATATTAAAAGCACGGTTGTACCTTCAACAAGCAAAAGTGCTAATTTCATACTGTGGGGGGAACCCAGGGAGAGTTTTCAGCATCTGTAGCAACACCCAATCTCTACAGAGCAGAAAGCTTTATGGAAATTCTCTCTCTAAACCTGGTTTTCAGGGAGACTTGTTTTTGTACATCTCAAGACTTTTCTCTGAGAGAGGAAGGAATCTATATCAGAAGAAATTTTTTTTGCATATTCCTAGATCCTAAACCCAGGAGAAAGTAGAAACTCTGGAGTTCACAGATCATCAGGGCTTTAGACTAGATTCAGTCTGTCTAGCCCATGGTTTTACAGATCTCATTTTCCGCATGGAAATTTGATTTAAAAGGTAATTTCTTCAGAACCTAATAGTAATAGAACAATAAATGGCTGTTTGCTTATGGGCAGCCATGCTCAGTGAAATACAGACCTAGGAGAGGAGCTAGAAGGAATCCCTCCCATGCTTAAGAGATTCCGTGCTTCTGATATATCTGTGCTTCTGTTATATTGTGTGTGATGTGGGTGGGAGAGACCGAGTGGACTTCAAGGGATTTATTTATCCTTCAGAATACAATGTAATTCCTTTAGCAGCAGTGGAGCCTATTTCATAGAGGAAGGAATTGACTTCATTTTTAATTAAAAGGTCTGGTTTATTACTAAAATATAGGGGTGGACTGAAGAATAACAAATGTCCCCCAATTACAACAGACATAAGTCTAAAGAGGTAGTGCATCATTTAAAGACTTGCCTGTGTCTTGAGTGTAGACTTGCTCCACTGTATGTGTTGAAGATGACATAAAACCTAGAGTGTCCTGTTAGTATCCTGTTACTCTGACAGAAGGGATGCCCCCTTCAGATATTCATTCTTCCCTTCATCCACTCCCTTGTTTCTAACAACGGCTGTTTCTGATAATTTTCTTCACTGTTGGACATTGAGGCAGATAGAGCCTTGGGATGAATGTTCTGTTAGTCTTTTATTATCCAGTCATTGAGGCAGATAACTGACAGGATAAAAACATTTTCCAGGAGTTTATTTTCCCAACTTTTTTTCTTAATTCCTTTAACCAGTGTTGTAAGTGTGTCAGCTACAAACTTGATAGACTGGAGAGGCCTCTATTGTATGAGGAAATGGTATTTGCAAGTCTTAAGTGGTGCTTTACATGGTGGTAAGAACAGTTTATCTTTGACTTCTGCTATGAGAAATGGTCCTTGTTATATGAGTGACTATACAAATAGGCTAACATGGTTTTGTCAAGCTGCAGAAAGATGCTATTTTTTTCCTTTCTAGATTGCTATCTGCTTTTAAATTATCAATTTAATGAGAGACTGTTAGTAACAAACCTTGACAGTGTATTAAACATTCACAACAACCTAGATTTACAGTTTCAATAAAGTGACTATGTCACTCAAAAAAAGCCCCCTAGTTTAGAAAAGCAAGTTTTTCACTAGCTTTAATGAAAAACGGTGTTGTTAATAAAATGCCTTCAGTCTGCAATGTAGTTGTTTAGGCCGAAGACTAAGAGAGACACAGCTCTCTAAATTTACTTTCTACATGGATGGATGATTTCTCTTTAAAAGACAGCCCTGAAATGGTCACTGTGTGAGGAAAAAAGAAGTAGCAAAACACAGCCCCCTTTCTGAAGGATTATCTGCCCAGGTCAAAATACAAACAATGCAAAAGTGCAAGGGCTTTGTTATGCATGAGGCCTATTGGCCATTTTAGACCAGTCCTCTGTGTCACCTAAAGCGAGTTGATGACAGATGGTGAGAGTGTCCTTGCAAATTTTTCACCTTAAAGCGACAGGCAATGTGGAAATGTCCTGTGATCAGAGGGGATTCTCCAACTATCCCTTGGTAATCAACACAAAAGGGAATAATTCTTAATTTGGAGCCTGAAGCAGTTTTAAAGATTTGCCTTTATGTATTAAGACTTTATACTATTTTGCAAGAAGTATAAACAGTGGATGAATACAATGTATCTGTAGTAACTAACCTTTAGTCATTTAGTGAAGGAAGACAGTTTATAAGATAATTCCACTCTGGAAGTAAAACTCTTTAAAAAACCACAAGAAAATAAGGCAATTAATCAAAAGGAAACCTGGAACATTTTATAATCTATAGTCAGGGAATATATTCCAGTCACCTTTGTGACCTCAATAATTTTTGTTCTAGCATTTTTATATTCTCTTAGCTGTTTCCAAAGGATAAAATTCTTCAAAATCTTCAATTTCAACTTTTCTTTTCAAATGGAAAACATCATCTGTGAATCCAGGGACAAACACGGTTTCACCTAACTCATCCTTGACATCAGTAGGAACACCTGACGGACAAGTTTCAGTCCTTTACAAGCCTTGCAGCTGCCGAGGGCTAGAGCCACCATACAGCAGAGGCTGAAGCAGAAACTCAGCCTCTGGAGAATAAAAAAATCAGGCAACCTCTCCACCCACAGCAAGATCCCTAGATCTCCATCCAGACCCTTTTTTTGTGTGGTAGTATCCTTGTTCTTCCTCTGCTCTCATACTGTATCCTTACAAAACCAACATTTTTTGAGAAGCACAAGTATTTGGTGGGAGCTGTGAGGGGACACTGGAAAAGGCTGAGTACCACAATCTCGTGAGAAACTCAGATGTGGAAAAAAAAGCAACAACCCTCTGTGGTAAACTGGACAAAAGAGGGTGAAACTGGGCTTTGGCAAGGGCTGGGCTGAGTCACTAGATCCCATTGTCCCTATCTCCAGAGTGTGCTTTGCCTAAAGGAGGATTGGCTATCACAGGCTCACATGGGTATAACTTTGGCTGATGGAATAGGCATTGAAAGACTATGGTAAAGATCAAAATACAGGTACACGATATTTCATGATTTTCTTTGACCTTGGACTCAGACTCAAAATTAGCTCTTTTTTGGAGACGATGCTGTCTGTTCTTTTTCTTTGACTTGCATGTGCTTCAGGCACCCCTAGTTGTGTTTGGGCAAAGACTTTGAGTTTTTGCACAGAGCTTCTAGTGGAAATTGTCATAATGATTGTATTGTGTGACTCCTGTTTAAATTTTGGGCTTTGCATAATGCTCTAAGTTCAAGCTTTCATTTTGCTTTGTTTTCTACTTCAGCTGTAATAATTATTGGTATAAAGGTGGTCTAAGAAAAGCTAGAGACCGTGAGCTGAGAGGTTCTGATGCTCTGTTGATGTTTGAACTGAATGGATCTCATATATTCAAGTTTTTCTTACCAATTTTGGGGATTAAGTATATTCCTTAAGATAAATGAGTACTCAATTCATTTACGTATTTCCTGGGTTTAGGCATTTGTTTAACTCCTTAAAACTATGTACCTATGTATAGATAAATGTAGTATACAGACCCAGAAAGTAGAGTTTCAGTAGGAAACCAATTCCAGGAATTCTGGGTAGCACGTTTGATCAGGTTCCATATACAGAAGTGCTATTTGTTCAAAAATACATTATGTGAAAGAACACTGCTTATTTAATTTATTTATTTATTTGTTGGAGGAAAAACATTTACTTTGGACATTTTTTTTCTAGCCTGTATTTAAATGAAAAAAGTTTGCTGTCATTTCTTCATTGTCAGCATCAGGTACTGTAATTTGCTCATGTAATAGATAGTGGCCTAAAGGTATACTGCCAACCTACAGAGTGATTTCATAACAAAAGAATCAATAACTCATTATTTTTGGACTCAGAATAGTTTGCATGTTGCTTTGGAGATTTCATGACATTTAGGAGATTATTTGCAAATTAAAACATTCTTTGGATCAATCCATTAAATTGTCAGTTAATCTTCTTAAATTACACTTTAAGATCCATGTAAAAAGAATATTAATTTTCTTCCCTTCCCCTCCCAAAAAAAACCCCCACAGGGCGGAAGTTTGGACTGGTTACCTAACTGGATGATGTTGTTAGCTTTTGAGTTGTTGTTCTATTACATCTCTCTGTAGAGTACCAACAGCATATCGGTGGTAGGTCTTAAAACTCATCTAAATTTTTGATTGTTAAAACACAGTGCTGCAAGTGGAGCCCCCTTGAATCGTATTACTCCAGCTTCTGTTATGCAAGAACTGGGCTGGAATTAGCTTCTTCCTCCAAATTCCTTTTTCAGGAGATATTGCAAAAAAACAAGTTCATAAGTCATTGAAAGGAAGAGATATGACTTTTGAGTTAAATTCGAGTTAAGTAGTTCTAAATTGTTAAAATGTGCCTGTGAAAAGGCCACCTATCCCAGCTCATCCTTCCTCCTCTCATTGTGTTCTGTGGGCTGCCTGCCTTGAAGGTTAGGGATCCAAATTTATGATGGGCCTACAGTTAAGAGATGTCTAAAGCTCCTTTGAGTGCAATGAGACCGCTGTACTCAGGCACACCTCCCGTAAAGCTACATTTCCATGATAAGGCCCACCTCTTTTTCCCAGCATACACCTGCAGCTATTCTTCCAGGGTGTTTGCTTCCGGGGCAGGCTCATCTTCCTAGGGGGGAGAATAGCAGCCAGTGAGCTGCCTCCATTTTTCTGGTTGCTGTATTGCCCCTCAAGTTGCCAGCAGAGGAGATGTTCTGCGTACTTGGGATCTCTCCCTGCTGCCCCGCTCCCTTTGCATCTTCCACTGAGTCCTTGCTCTAAGGACTGGGTGCTGTAGCATCCCCCTGTGGTACCCAGGGACCTTCCTCAGCCCCCCTGGCAGCACACTTCCTGCCTCCTGTCCTTCCACAGAAGGGAGCAGGGAGATTTTCTCCTGATGAGGTTACTTGATTTATTGGCCTGCAGATTTTGTGGTGACGTATAAACCCAGGGAATACAAACAGCTATATTTGCTTATATTTCTGGAAAATAGCTGAGGAAATACACTGAGGAACATGAGCTGGAAGGATTTTTGCCCAGATTTCCCTCTTTTACAGATCATGACTGTGAGTTTTCACTGGCCTGAATTCCTATGTGAAACAAAATTAGAACTAGTAATATCTTTTCTTGGGGAAGCCAGTTTAGTAGTCTGCACATGGCTTTATTTCTGCTACAGGTTTTCTGTCTGATTGAGCTGGAAAACCGAAAGAGCATCCTGGTTAGAATAACTGGAATGAACCAGTGTTATTTGACTAGAAACTACACAATGCTTTTAGTCTGTACAGGATTGATCCACTGAGAAAAAAATAATGGCTCACATGTGCTGATGAATAATGACAAGTAAGAAATAATTCAGAAAATGTCCCAACTACACAATAAGAAACTTAAACACAATAAGAAACTACAGGTTCTTGGTATCTTTACTAGGCTCTTTTGGCTCCACATGCTTTGCTATTTATTTATGAATTTATTTTACTAGAAACAGTCATCTTATTACAAAACATCAGAGACAAAATCATGGTCATGAGCACGTGTATGGCAAAAGACTTCATTTTTCTTGACTAACATGTTCAGTCACTTTGATCTGTCAGAAAGTTTTTCATGTACCTCAGTTTCAACACTTGGTGAGTTTTCTGTCAGTATGGTAAAGCTTGCTTTCTTAAGCTCTGAAACTGCTCAAATGCACTGTTGTGTCCTAGGTAACACCTGACCACCTATGTTAGAAATGTAAATTCGATTTAGTTCACAAGTGAAATATACTCAGTCACACAAAGCATTATAAATACAGGCTTCTCTCACTGCCCTAATGCAAATAATTATGACACACAATAAGACAAATGGACAAAAGCTAAAATTTTGTCTTCCAAAGCCTGCGTGATTTGGAAAGACATAATTTTACTACTCTTTGAATGTACCTTATTGAGTTAGTGTACTGGGGTCTGTGTTTGTACTGTGCTTACTCCACTATGTTTCCAGTATTTCAAACTGCTGCATTCTTTTAAGAAGACTTTCTGTTTGAAATAATTTTTAGTATTTTCAGAGTTGGGAGAGTTGGAAGCATCTTTAAATTGGTTTGTGGTAGGCACACAAGGGAATTCAAATATGAGTTCTTCTGCTAATGTTATTTACTATTTGTAGTGTGGCAGCACTGGTGATTCACTAATGTGCTAGCAGGTGTATAAACACAGAGATGAAGCATACCAAGAAATCTGTAACTCTCTCATTCCTCCCTTGCTGATTCCGATATGACTTGCTGGAATGACAATTTGTTAGATGGAATCAATATCCAAAATGTTGTTTTTTCTTAAATTGAAGGCCTGCAGTTTTTCTGAAGGTGTTAAATATTTTGTTTTCTCTATTTTAACTATGAATATGTTAATTTTTAAGGGAGCATGGCTCAAAATTAGATTCTTAAAGCATAAGATTTGATGGTCTTGAATATTAACATAGAGGTACTAATCCTCTGAACTGTCCTATACTCGTGACCTCCCTGAAGCTGCTGTCTCATGTGACAGGCATGAAAATGTGTGACACCAACTGAACAACCCAGAAGCTGAAACATCAGCCCTTCAGCGTGGGCTGAAGTTTGGCAGTAAAGCTTTTAGGAAGCCTCGGTCTTTTATGGCCCTTGATTACCACAATGATTGTAAGCCATTAAGTTGAGGTTTATTCTGGAACCTGCCCAGATAATTTCTTCCTTGTTTCTACTCTTTCCTTCTGCTGTCCTACTCTAGAGATAAAGGAAGAAGGGAACCAACCTGAGAACAGCTCTAACAACAAGTCTTTGCCATCATCTCGGCCCACTTAAGAGGTGTAAAAACCTGATGTTTAACTCAAAGGTGATGTCATTTTTATCTTTGCTTGCAGACTGAATGGCAATACAGGAAAAGGAAGAAGGTTCTAGGAAGAGCAACAGAATGGTTTGGATTGGAAAGGACCTCCAAAGATCATCTGGTCCAGCCTCCTGCCATGTGTACCCACAACTTCTCTGGGCAACCTGTTCCAGGGCCTCAACAATGGAATATCATAAAAAATTCAGCCTTATGTCCAATCTCACTTTAAAACCATTGCTCTCTGTCCTGTCATTAGAAGCCTTGGTAAATCCTCTCTCCTTGTTTTTATATGACCCTTTATATATTGAAAGGTCACAGTAATTTCTTCTGGGAGCCTTTTCTTCTCCAGGCTGAAGAGCCCTAGCCGTCTCAGCCTCTCTCCACAGGAGAGGTGAAGGTCTCTCTGACCCTTCTAGTGGGTCTCCTGTGGACCTGCCCTGGCAAATCCATGTTTTTCTCATACTGGTTTCCCCCAGGGCTACATGCAGTACTCCAGGTGAGGTGCCACTCGAGTGGAGTAGACTGGCAGAATCCCTCTGCCTGCTGGCCATGCTTCTTTTGATGCAGCCCAGGTTGTCTTTCTGGGCTGCAAGTGCTATTTTTCTGCTCATGTCCAGTTTTTAATTCACCAGGATCCCCAGTTCCTCAGCAGAACCCAGTCTTTTCAAGCCCTAGTCTGCACTAGTGTTGAGGACTGCTCCAGCCTGAGTGCCAGGCCTTGCAACTGACCTTGTTGAACTTCATGAGGTTTCACAGGCCCACCTCTCAAGCCNTAGGAAAACTCAGACATCAATGAGCTGAGCTTGTTTGGCAATGTAGCTGAAGAGCTGATTTCGTTGCAGCCTGTCAGGATTTCTCCTATTCCTTCTTTCCTCTTAGTATTTATCAAAGTCTAGGTGATCTGAGTGGCAGAGTGGCAATGTAAGCAAATTTGTGCCCGATGCTCAAAGGATGTAAGCAGAAAAGTGTTGCATGTATCTCCTTCCACAGGAAGTACAGAAAAAGAGGTTGCCTGGGCTGAACTCTCACTCACAACTAGCAACTTGTTTTTCAAATTGAAATGACGGATGTTTATTCCTAGTACTTCTTTTACCAGAGAAAATAACAGAATTATGTAATTATTGGAAAGAGAGGTGGGAAGAGTGACAGGATGCCTACCTTGACAGTAGACCTTGATGATTTGATTATCCTCATATGACAGTATTTCTTTTCCTCCTGCTCCTTTGCTGCTTGCTGCTGATACATCCAGGCAATAGGTTGCAGGATGCTATGTTATTCTGAAAGAAGTATAGGCTTCCAAAAGCTAATTTGCTTTGAGTGCAGCATTGTGCAGGTGTTTCTTGTGTGTTTTTGGTTCTGGAGCTAGTTTGCATAATGTCTACCATGGTTTGGACATGCCCAGAATCATGAGCTTAGCATTTGTCAAAGGAAAGCTTTTAAGTTGCTTTGCTGCTGCTGCAATTTTCTAGGGAGACGAGAGGGAAGGACTGAGGCAGCGGTACCATCTACTGATGTCTCCTCCTCTTGTTCCTGCTCACAGTAAGGCAGAAGTTGTGAGTTGAGAACAAGCTTCCTAATCAGTACATATCACTCTCAAGAGGCTGTCTGGAAATATTTTATACTAAAATTATGGGAAGGAGTTTACAAGCAAGCAAGCAAGCAAACAAACAAACAAACAAAAAAAAGAACCGAAGAAAGAAAGAAAGGAGAAAATTGACAAAGATCAACCAGTTTCAGTGTAAACTACCCCCTTCTTTCTTCACCCACTTGATGTTTGTGATAAATGGAATGCTTTTTATCTGTAACTTGCTTAGATAATGAGGTTGGTCTTTGCCATCGCATTGCTGCTTTTTCTGGAAGTAGAAGGAATGAACTTAGGTTTTAGATCTTTTGCAATTACAAGAAAACTTGCAACTAAGTCACATTCTTCTCCCAGGATTCTCAAAGATTTTCCATTTGATCCTTCTTACTCTTTTAAGAATAATATGTTTGGCAATGTCTATGCTTTTTTATCTTTTTATTTACTTGGTGCTCTGATGCTTTAATAATGCACATTGTACAACTCTGTTGGATGCATGATGGATGCCATCCCTACCTGCCTAGAAAGATAATGATAAGATATCTTAGGGAGTATTTTCTTAAACTGATGATACATGGAATTCCCATTAATGTTAATGTGAGTTGGGGAGATCCACCCAGTGAGTGAAGACAAGGTTGAAGATATGATAGTTATGTTAGGGCTTATATCTTTCATGGCAGGCAGGTAGACTTCTAAGTGGCAGACAGGTTTATTTGAATTTAACAGAAAGCCATGCTAAAAAAATTCCACTTCTGTATGATATGCAGATATATTGCCATTAAATTTTATGCTCAAATCTTACAGCTATAGCTGATGTTAGTACAGAAGTAGGTTTCTATTAAATACCTTCCACTAACTAGTTTCTGTAATTCCAGCAGGATGGCTGGAACTCAACAAAGGATTTTAATAATTGGCATAAGCTGAAAATGAGGAAAGATGAAATTCAAAACATATTCACAAAATTATTCTTTCTGAAGAAAACAATAGGATGAATAGAACACCAAAGGCAGCACTGAAAAGGCCTTGAGTATACATTCCTTCCCTATTTTCTTATGCCAGCAAGAATTTAGTGTGAGCATGTATGCAGCTTGGCATATTGGCTGAGGTCCAATGTTTGCACTTAAAACATCTGGCACAGATTCTCTACAAGTGAAGGGACAGGTTTTGTCATTCTGTTGCCTACCATCCATGAGCTTCATTACTAATAATGTGATTGTTTACATTGATCAGATCAAGGAAAACACACAGATTTGAGCAACTCTGGAGAATTTCACAGTTTATGACATTAAAATAGGCATGCCACTTTATTGTTGTTATTTCTTTTCCTGACATGTTGTTGAACTCTTGATCAGCATTCTGTCATGAATGGATGAAACTTTTGACAGGCTCTAGGAGTTATTTTTAAAAGCCAATCAAGCCAAAATATTTTATATTAAGCTATTTTGTTTTATTTAGAAACCTTAAAAAATGATCCAATTTTGATGTTTGACACTAATCGTAGAATCACAGAATAGTTTAAGGCAGAAATGACCTTTATAGGTAATATAGCCAAATCCCATGGAAATGAGCTGCCCTTCAAGTTAGAAAAGCCAAAACTGTCTCTTAAAATGGTCTTTTAAAGCTGTTCTGGTAAAGAGGGCAGAAACTCTAGGAACCTTGAGTGCATTCTTACAAAAGATGAAATTATGGGAAATCCTTCCAGAATTATGGCAGGTTAGATCAGCATTGAAGAAAAACATCTGTCAATTGAGAAATATTTTGTCATAACCATTCTTATATATGATACATGTTGGATTCTGCTTGTCAAAGCTGTTGGAGAATTAAGATTTATTAATACAGAGTTCCAGGCCCTAAAATGGGATGCAATTGTGCTTTCGCAGACCTTGTTGTGAGTGCTGAAGGAATTCACTGAAGTCGAGAGGATTCTGCAGCTATTCCTGCCTCAGTAGACAGAGCAGAGTCAGGGCAGGGACTTGGGTGCCAGATTAAGAATGTCCACAGTGTTTGGTTATTAGCACTTATCCTTGGCACAATTCAGACTTGTGCCAAATAGCATTTTTGGAGGTAAAAGCTATGCATGTTTGAGAGAATAACGCAAGTGAGGGCCTGGCCTCCATGGGCAGCTTGGATTATACCACATTGTTTTGGGGAGGAAGAAAGTGAATCTGGCCAGATGGCTGTGAGCCATTATGACACTTGCCTTTAGGGTTCCCTAGTCTGTTTTGTTTATCAGGGTAGACATCACCCATAAAGTCTCATATGTTTGTAGCAGTGGGATGCCTGTTAGTAGCTAAGACAAAAATATCCTGATTCCTTTGAAGCTTTTACATGCCTTGACCCAAATCACTCAATTTTTCAAGGACTTTGTAAAAAAACCATTCAACATATGAATTAAATCAATTTGATATCTCATCTCTCAAGTGTTCAACTGAGAGTCTGTCAGCTAATCCTGGTTGCCCTCTTTCCCAGGGCACCTTGGAGATGCACAGGATCTTGCTCCAGGCTAAACTAATTATTCCAGTGATGGTGGCAGCTGCATGATCCCAGCTGTCTTTTTTCTGGCCACATGATAGCAGTAGGGCTCCAAGAAAACGGGCCACAGGCTCTGTGTGTTAATTGGTAGTGGGGACCAACTCCTGACTGCTCTTGTGCTATGAGTCAGCTCCTGAACACAGCAGTATGGAAAGCACTGGGTCAACTGCATGTATGATTAGGTCTACCTACATTATGTCTGTTGATATTTGCAGAGAAAGAGGTAGCCCATTCAGCCAGAAAAACTGTGCACCATCGCTGTACAATATGACCTTGAATACTGAAAAAGTCTCCTTTTGGTCCTTTTGAGCTCATTAAGTCAAAAGCAAAATATAGAGTCATGGAATAGTTTGAGTTGGAAGGGAACTTTAAAGACCATCTAGTCCAACCCCTCTGGAGTGAGAAGGGATGTCCTTAGCTAGATCAAGTGATTCAGAAACCCATCCAGGGAATACTGTCAGGAGTAGGAGATCTACCACTTCCCCGAACAGCCAGTATTTTACCACCCTCATTGCAAATAACTTCTTTCTTAAATCTAGTCTTAATTGACCCTGTTATGGTTTAAAACCCTTACCCCTTGTCTTGTCGCAACTGGCCTTGCTAAAAGGTTTGTCCCCATCTTTCTTATAGGTCCCCTTCAGGTACTGAAAGTCTCCTCTAAGGTCTCCCTGGAGTCTTCTCTAGACTGAACAAGCACAACTCTCTCAGCCCTCTCTCATGGGAGAGGTACTCTGGCCCTCTGATCATCTTTGTGTGCCTTCTCTGGACTTACTCTGACAGGTCCATGTCTTTCTTGTGCCTGAGGACCCCAAAGCTGGATTCAGTAGTCCAGATGGGATCTCATCAGAGTGGAGGAGCAGAATCACCTCCCTCAATCTGTGGCCGCGCTGCTTTTGATGCCGCCCAAAATTCTGTTGGTTTTCTGAGCTGTGAGCACACATTGCATTTCATGCCTTTCATCCATTAATACCCCCAATCTCCTTCTCCACAGGGCTGCTCTCAATCTCTTCATCCTCCAGCTTGTATTGATACTGGGGGTTTCCCTGATCAAGGTGCTGGACCTTGCACTTGGCCTTGTTGAACTTCATGAGTCTACCAAGGGCCACTCCTAGAGCTTATCCAGGTCCCTCTGGATGGATTCCTGTCCTTCGGGTGTGTCAACAACACAGCTCAGCCAGGTGTGCTCTGCAAACTTGCTGAGGGCAGACTTGATCCCTTTGTCTCTGCCATTGATGAAGACATTGAATGACATTGATCCTAATACAGACCCCTGAAGGACAGCACTTGTCACCTGGACATTGAGCCATTAACTGCTACCTTCTGGATGCAATCATCCTACCAATTTCTCATCCACTAAACCCAACCCATGANTTTGAACCTACTCTGGACTGAAAACCCAGAAGAGGACCGGGAGTTCCCACCTGTGGCCCACTAGGGCCTGGCCTGGCCTGCAGCATTTTCCAGTGCTGGGGAGACTAAGCAAACCATGAGAGGGACTTTTCTGAATTTGTCATCTCCTCGGAGCAGTGAGAGGTTTTGTTGGTTAGTATTGTTCATTTTGTGCTGGGGGTGCTTTGACTGTTGAATAAACAGTGTTTTTCCACTTCTCTCTGAGGAATTTTTTTCCCAGACCAGTTGGGGGAGGGGCTTCTTGAGTTGGCTTTTCTGGAGGAACCCCTATTGAGGCTTTCTCCCAAATTTGCCCAAACCAGGACAGCATGCTACTGCAGTCAGAGAATTCCTAGTGGCCTTCATTTCTGTTGCTTGGTATGATCCCTTTCAAGCAGTGCACCTGAAATTGTCAAACTCACTGATCAGTGCCAGAACCACAGCAAGATTCACAAACCATGGGTGTGTTTTTGAGATCTTCTTGGCGAGTTCTGATGTAACAAAATGTTTCAGGATGTCTTTATCGGTTTGGGTCACAAATGAAACCAAATGATCCATCTCAAATGCTCAACAGCCTGGTGCATGGAACACTCATTCCTATTATGCAGGCTCATTTTCTTCCATCACTTGCTTTGGAACACAGATTTGAAGCCACATCTTACCCTACCACCAGAAAATCTTCTACCAGACCAGGAGTTCACCAGCTATCACACAATAGCATGCTCTAAGATGAATCCCTCATCCCTTCTTGCTGGAGCTAATCTACTTAATATAAAACACTTAAAATATTCATAGTAAATATTCAGACTCTACAGCTTAATGACAATGGCTGTTGCCTGGAAGACTGGGTTTCTAATCATTGCCCTAATGAATAAACATCTGAGATTTACAGATTGTGGACAATGCCAAAGAGAAAGTACTCCTTTCAGACTAGGGTGCATTATCTGTGATTTAGCCACGAAATTATTACAGCTTCCTTCTGCTCCACAGAGGCAAATTTTGACTGGAGAGACCCCTCTGTTTGGGATGAAATTATACTTGCAGTGAAGAGACACCATAATGATAGCATTCTATACAAAAATAAAAAAGATCCTAAGACACATTCTTTAACCCAGTCCCAGTATTGTTGTAGCCTACAGGAAAGATCTTGAACTGAAATTGCAAAGTTAGACTGACAGTAGTGCTTTTGGATGATTGCTTCTATTCATCAGACTTCCAGGCCTTAGTGAAATCAGGATGAAGAGCGTTACATTGTTTTTTCTGTAGTGAAGGCTTAGAAAAAAAAATGTTGTCCTATTCATTTATTATCAAATCTGAACAGTTTGCTTTTGAAATGCTAAGTATTACCCCAGTTGAACTCTGTTTTAGGCAGTAGCTGGTTCAGACTGCCTTTCATGGGACTTCAAAATCAATGCAGAGAATGAGAGATAGATGGGAAAATATTAATTAATCCACTAATTTAAACTTCATCTTCAAGTAATTATGCAAAAAAAAAGATTCTGATACAATGGACTCTTTTCTCAAGATTCTGGTACATTGGACTTTTTCTTTTCTCTTACGACCCACTTAGAAATCCAGAAGTCATAAAGTTTTGCCTTGTCACAAGCTATAAGTTATGGTGGCACAGCAATATTTTTTACTGTCCAGATAAAAAAGGAAATTACTAACTCCATCCTTGCCTGGTGATGCAGTTAGCTGCCTGAGGTCTCAGTGGTTTCACTTCATTTAACATGAGGAAGTATAAAACTGACATATAAAAATTCCCTTGAGCGATCATTCATAATTGTAAAAAAACCCCTTTTTGTGAGGTTTTTTGATCTATCCACACATTGATTTTTACACAGAGAGCATCTCTTTCTTACAAACAAAAGGTTCTTTCATATTTGTTACATCATTTTCCATTTTGGTTTTCCTTTGTTTTTACTTTGATACCATATTTAAAGTTATTTCTCTATGGCCATTCCTTGCAGCTTCTAAGATGACTAAATGTTGAGATTTTGAGAACCAGCTGCTTTTTTCAGGGTTTGCTGGATTTCTAACCTTGTTAATGAGGCTATCTTGATTTTTTTCCCAGTAAAATGATTCCAGTGTTTCAGCAAAACTACCATTGCTGTTGTTTTATGTGTCTAGCCTCCCAAATTCAATGGGAAAGAAGACTACTTTTGGGAGGGTTTTTGAGAAGGAATTCTTGTAAATAGTCCCTATAAATTTCTAATCTGTAATTATTGAATATACAAACCAAGTGCACTTTGAATATTTAATTTCTGCAGATAGGCTATATTTATGGGAAATATTAATCATACCACAGTGGTTAGAGTTCATGTGTATAAGGCATTTGAAGTGGTTGAAAAGATATTAAGGCAAATGTACAAATACTAATGATTTGTGTGAAACACTGAAGTCAATATCAGTATTTTCCATGTAGTCCTGAATGTGTCAGAGCTGAGTGATATCAGATGATGTCCATGAAGCAGAATGGGGACATGCTTGTTGAAAAGGAAGAATGGATGGTTCTGCAGAGCCAAAACTCATTCCTTCTAAGTAGCTACCAGCTAATCTATACTGAGATTGCTGATCATTTTACTCAAAGTGAAACAGTGATGAGAGTGACCAAATATCGAAAAACAGTTGAAAAATACAAGTGTTCTTGCACATGGATTAGAGGGGAACGTCAGTAAGGGATGATTTGGTTTTCAAGATTTTGCGAGGAAGCTATAAATAAAAGCATGTTCTAAATAAAGCTCATTAAAAAAAAAAAAACCCAAAAGCAAACCAAACCAACCAAACAAAAAAACCCCCAAAAACAAAAACACAAAAAACCCACCAAAAACAAACAAAAAACCAACACTGCAAACAAACAAAACCCAAGCCAAACACCCAAGAATAACTTACTTGTTTATAATGAGGAGTTATACTGACCTACCCATAGCATTCTCAGAGAAACTCTTTGAAATTTTGTGCCATTGCAGCAATGTGAAATCATCAAAATCTCTGCTTTTAAGTAGGGAAAAAAATTCTCCCTTCATGGTTGTAAAGAAGAAGCTGGAAAATGGGATCCCAGAAGGCTTAAGATAGAAAAGTGAGTCATGAGACATAAAAAAGTTAAAAATATAATTCTATTGATTTTTATAGCAACCTCTTAGCTCTTTGATGTCTGTCTGAAAATCTATAAAGAGTTGTCACAGAGAGACCTTGCTGATGGCATCCAGTGCCTCTGAGCTCTTAAGTTTGGCAGGGAGAGCCCTGCATTCAATGTCGTGGTAGCAGGTTAGATCATCTCATCCTTTTCTATATCTGTATCTTCCATGGAAGAAAAATTCATCTGCCCAGGACCTGAGTGAATGAATATAGCATATGCCACTGTTAACATTTAGGGTATGATAGACTGTGTGCGTGTCTTTTTAGTTTTCTAGAAGTTAAATATTGGTTACTCAGGCAATCATTGCGAGACAAAGGAACCTGCCAAAGATAATTCAACCCACCTGCACTAGTCACCTGACTTCGACTGGGATGAATTACCCTTGAGAATTGGCCACCTTTACTCACTGGCTGTTACTGGAACAGCGACAGCTAGGTCAGGCAAGCTGTAGCTCTTTCAGGTGCTTGATGTCAGGTGAGAGCCCTAATTACAGGCCATTAGGCTTTATCCACCAGTAATCACCCTAAAAGGAAATTCCTCATGTGAACTCTGAAGCTATTGAGGCACAATGTAGTCACTTTGCTCTGTGAAGTCAAGTCCCTCTGCCAGCATACAGGACATGAAGGGTGTCAAGGGAAAGTTTTGTTCTACAAGAACAAAACTGTACCTTTTTTCCCTGTTCTGAAACAAAATATAATTTTCAATTGAAATCTTCCAGTAAATGCTAGATTTTCAGGTGAAGTAGGAAGCTGACAGCCTGTAAGGTGAAAGTGGACCACACTGTAAGTGAAAGCAGAAGCTTTCAAACAGATGCCAGGCAATCCTGGAGTGGGATGCCTGTCCACCTGCAGGCAACAAATACAAAAACCAAAAAAAGACTTGCTAAGACTGATAATCTGGTTTGGGTGTTTGAGTGGGTAGCTTGAAACAGGCAAGTGGGTAGCTTGCAAATTTTATCTAAGTTATATGGCCATAATGTACATAACATCTCTGCACATATTGTTGCAAGCATGGCATGATATCCAGATATCATATTTATTGAAGTACTATGTATTGTCTCAGAGGATGATAAAATAGTACGGGTCTCGCAGATGGTTACCATTCAGAGAAACAGCTGATAATCAAGTGCATATAGTTACCAAGGAAAATCAAACCTATATTTTCCTACATTGGCAGTAAGAGAAAAAACTCTTTGCTGACAGCTTTAAACCCCATTCTCACTGGGCCTGTTGTTTCTTTAAGCTTTATTTCAAGTGCTGGTTCTGGCTGTAACCTTGGCATTTCTAACCCAGTTATGAGAGTGCTGTGGGTGTGGGACACCTTGTGACTCCTGCTGCTATTTCTGTAGCAGTAACCAGATCTCTCTATGTTATAGATGTAGGAAATATCTTTTGTGCCTGTGAATCCTTAGCTTTTTGCACTGTCCACAAAGGTGGGAACTGGGTGGGTTCCACAGCTACCAGCTCTAGCACTCAAATAAGTGTTTTCAAGTCTGCAATTTCACTGTCTTTGTACGCATAAATACACATACTCTGCTTGTGCCTGAATTGATATATTTGAGAAAATGCATCTCCAAAGTTTTTCCATATGCTTTTATGCTCTCCCCATGGTAAAGACTAAGATTTTACTCCTGACGTATAAAATGAAAAAGTTTTCACTAAACTGTATCTTTACAATTGGATTGAAGTTTGAATGATCAGTGGTGAGACATAGCTGCTAGGTTCTTCCTGTCAGCTACAGATTATGTGGCATAGCCTGATGGGCACTAGGCCCTGGGAGTCTGGGTCCTGCCTGTTTCATTAAGCAGTATGAGGCCGACTGTCAGCTATTAGCATGCAGAATATTAGAAGCACCATACCTGTCAAAGAGGAAAAAAGAGGAAAAAAGGACTTCCATACAGCTTTATCACTATAATCCATTCATCAGTTTATTGAACTGAAGCTTTATAGGGGGTTTCTCAAATGCATGTGATGCCCCATGCCGTTAAGAACTTTGTATTTTGATCTCAGATTATGCTGGAAGCTTTGTGCTAACTCCTTTTTGCTTATGTATCTGAAGTTGTTCAAAAGTTAAAAGTTATTTCTTCCAGAGCAGAGTGCAGTTTGTACTTACCTCATTTCCCCAGAGACACCTATTTCATGGCTTAGGGAGTTGGAGGTGGATGGAAATTCATTCTTCCATTTTGTCGAGTGTGCCATCAGAGGCACCCCCTGCCCTCCTGTGGTTCTCCTGCTGTTGGCTTTCAAATTTGAGCCTTGGCCACTTTATATCTGGCCCCAGTGCAGTGAAATCTGGCTGGAGCAAAGATGAGGAAGGATGCCAAGATATGGATTAGGCAGGTTCCCCTTGATGACAGGCTGCTACATGTGCTTTACAGAGGTGAGATGGTTTTATGATAAGAAAGGTTTATATTTGAGAATTAAATGAAATGTGCAAGGGTGAAGATATACTTTGGTATCTTTCTGTAAGCTTCAGTGCCATTCTCAGCTACCAAACCCCCCTCTCCAGCCCCTCCTCCATCTCTGTCCTTTGTGAACTGTTGGCTGAAGATCCTAGAGCTCTTGAGAGATCTTGGCAGAGATTAAAGCTGCTTGAATGCCTGGGCAGATTTCTGTGTGGAAATCTGGAAAATTAGCAGAGGACAGTTTTGTGGATATTCTCTTTGTTCACTCTGTTTAATGACTGAGAAAACAGTTGCACAATAAATGCATAGAGGCCGTAAAAAATGTTTTTCTGCAGCATCAGAGTTCAAATTTCTCATCTTCTACATCCATAGTTTTCATCTGTGTTTCTCACACTCTCTCTCTGGATGCTTGGACAGTGCTCTGTCTTTGAGAGATAGTAAGTGTAATCATTACCATTCTTGAACCACAGTACATAGCTGACAGCTCTCTTCCGGCCCTTAGTTCGCTAGAAAACATGACATTTACTCAGGAAGCTTAAAATGCAAAAGGTTGGATCTTACATATACTACCAAATAGCATACGTCTGGTTGTAGTGGATGACTTTTCATGTTTTGTTCAAAAATGCTTCAGTGTTCTTTTCAATGCTGACTTAAAAGTCTTTCTATTTAAAAAATAAATAAAATTACTAGAAAAACAGCAAAAGCCATTGATAAAGACGGACAGCTATCATGGGGGAGATCCTTGTGGATCATGCTGGTAGAATATAGATTCCACATTTCCTTCAGTTTCTTGAAATTTAAGTGTTTACTTGTAAGTGGTGGAGCTATAAACCCTTGCTAAGATTTTGGCCAGTCTGAAAAGCTGAGCATTATATTGTACTAGAAACTGAAAGTTTGCCAGGATACAAATCTTAGATTTGTTTTATTGATCAACGTTCTATAAACTGTATTTAGTATGTCAATTAGTTTTCAGTCTTATTTTTCTCATGTCATTTTAATCCAAATAATTTTGAGAGATGTATATTTAAGGATATACAGAATTTCTATATACATGGTTCCATAGCCGGGAAGCTGGGTTTGCTAAATGTTTGTTAAAAATCTGACATTTTTTTAATAAGGGTTGAGAATTCTGTAGCATTCCTGCTCAGCAAACATAGAGCTTGAGCAACGAACTGCCTGAAAACCTGATACACAAGTGGGTGAAACTTGAATCTCTCAAAATAGAGGCCTCCAAAAGTTTTCCTGAGATGTCTGGCAGGAACACAGGAAAATAATCAGATTTGGCATTTGTGATGTCTTACCTTTGTGGGGTATCGAGAAGAGACACTGAAATGCTTATTTTCCAAAGCAAAGAGTGTATCCACAGAAATGCTTTTTAGAAGAAAGTTTCCTTTCATCTTTATTTTGAAACTCATTATTTTCCAGGATATGATATTTCATGACAAGTAGCTGAGATGCTGTGATAATATGACAACAGTAGTCCAGTGCTCTGGAAAACTAGCAAAAGCAAAGATACAAAATTTTAAACCAAATTGCTAAGTGGATTTCCACATTTTTGTTCTACAATATTGACACTAAGTTTTATCAAAAGGAAAAAGAAAGTTCATGCTGTCAAGGTATAGGCTAAAGAGACAGGAGTTTCCTCCCAATGTGTATGTTTAGAAATTAAGCTACAAACCTTTAAAAATATTTAAAAGTATATTGAGCTATTTAGAGGAACATTACTTATTTCACTTCTATTTGGGTGTTTATGTCAGGTAATCAGAACAAAATTAATATTGGAGTTTGGACTGTCTGTAAGGTGAATGAGTCAGGTGATAGAGCCCTTTACCATCAGTCTTATTTTCCTCCACATACTTAAAGTTGACATCCATAATGAGCTGTTCCATCACCTTTCCAGGGATGGAGGTGAGGCTGACTGGCCTCTAGTTTCTTGGGTCCTTCTTCTTCCCCTTTGTGAAGATTGCAGTGACATTCACTTTCCTCCAGTCCTCAGGTACCTCTCCAGTTCTCCGTGACTTTTCAAAGATGATGGAGAGTGGCATAACAGCATCTGCCAGCTCCCTCAGCACATAGTGGCTGCAGCCCCTCAGAGACCATGAGTTTGTGGGTATCAGGTTTGCCTAAATGATCTGTAGCATGATCCTCCTCAACAGAGAGAGACTTTCTCTCTTTCCTTCAGCACCTGGGATTCCTGAAGGCTGGCCTTCTGAAGAAAAGAAGGCATGCAATAACTCTAAATTTTCTTTATCCTTCATCACCTCATTCAGCAATGAACCCACATTTCCCTAGTCTTCCTTTTGTCACTGATGTGTTCCAAGAACCCCTTCTTGTTCTCCTTGACATTCCTTGCCAGATTTAATTCCAAGCGCACCCTAGCCTTCCTTGTCACATTCCTGCATACTCTGACAATGTTCCTACATTCCTCTGTCCTATTTTCCATATTCTACAAACTTCTGTCTTCCATTTGACTTTTGCCAGAAGTTTCTTACCCATGCAAGTCTTCTTGCTTGATCTATTACTCATCTGATCTTGAGCTTGGAGAGAGTGATACTGGAGTATTAATGAGTTTTCTTGGAACCTTTTAGAGCCCTAACCCGTGGTGTTCCTCCAAGCAGGTCTTTGAAGAGGCCAAAGTTGGCTCTCCTGATATGCAGAGTTGTAATGGTTCTTACTGCCCTGCTTCTTCAATGCAATATTCTGACCTCTGCCATCCTATGGGCACTGCAACCAAGGTCGTCCCCAGATTTCACATCCCAAACCAGCCCTTCTTTGTTTGCTAGTACACTGTCCAGCCCACACCTCTCCCAGTGGATCCTCCGCTACCTGAGTCAAAAAGCTTTCATCAGTGCTTTGCAGGAACCTTCTGCATGTGCTGAGCTGTGCTTCTGCTCTCCATCAAACATCAAGGTGGTTGAAATTCCCCATGAGAAGCAGGACCTATAAATGGGATCCATCCGCCTCATTTCTAGATTCAAAAATTTGGGTTCGGCTAGACAGAATAATTATTGGATTTGCCCATATTTAGTATTAGTATTTCTGTGCAATTTTATGTACCTTGGCTTTCATCAGAATTTTTATTTATGTACATGTCTTGTCTAAAGATTTGCCTGTTTCAAAGCAAGCCAGAGTAAATCACTGCAAGAGTGTCTCTGTAACAATTTCACACTAAGCCCACAAATTAAAAATATGTTTAAGAAGAAAAGTAACCTGAAGATGGGTTTCTCTGCAGAAGGATTTTTTATTACTCCTAATGTCCAAAAGCAGTACTTCACATTATGAACTAATGGCCTGTGAAATGTCATTTAAAAATAAAAGATGTGTTTGAGTCAGAGGAATAACATCTTTGAGTGTCTTATGGTTTTTTTCCCCACTGTTTTGAAAGTAATTTATTTTTATTTCTACTCTTCTTTTTTTTTTTTTTTAGAAAAATACTTGATCTCAGGCTAAAAAAGGACGAACTTAATTACAGGTCATAGCTTTTTTGTTTCAATTTGCACAATTTTGACAACAGTGCTTTAAATGCAGGAACACTAGCACAGCTTAATTGAAATTCTGATGATGTTTTTTGCACTAATTGATACCCATGTTGGCAGACTGAGCTCAGCGACCCAGGAATGAATGGACAGGAAGAATGAGACTATCAGCTTAGCCTTGCAGGTGGTCTTTCCTGATCAAGATTAAAGAACATTGGCAGGGCACCACAGGAGAGCTAGCACTGCTGATACCCTATGCTATTCTCATTTTGTATTTAAGCACAGGATTTTAGTGGTCAGGCTGAGATTTTCAGTCGGACTCCATTTGCAGTAGTAATAATAATAATATCGAAAAAAGACTGAGAAATTACTTGATCATACTGTGTAAGGAGGTTGGCAAGGAGAAAATGCCAGGTACAAAAGAGGCTTTTAATCTTGTAGAAAAAGAGATAGGTGAGAACTAATGATTTGTCTTGGGTTTAGCATGAACTCAGATTAGTGTGAGATACAGATTAATAATGGGGTAGAAGTAGGGTGTTAATAAGCTCTGGAACAAACTTCCAAGGATATGTTAAATTTCGTGTCCTTCAAAGTTTAACACAGGGTCTTGGTCTCAGCACAAATAAAACTGCCATGATAGCACATGGCCTACTATATACACAAGAGCAGACTAGACAGTTCTGGCCCTTAAAGACTATTAATCCTGTTAATTCTTACTTTTTACATAGTATATTCATCAAAGAATTTAAGAAAGCAGATCAGTAGCGCTATTGCCACTGTACAGATATAGGATTTCTATCTCAGGGAGGTTAAATTACTTATATTCAAGAAGCCAATGCATAAAAAGTAACGGCAAAGAAGGTAATATAAAAACTGTTTGTCACATTGGGCTTTATCAACTGGACACAGTGATCTTTGGGAAAAAAACCTCACAGATACAGTTAACTTCATTTTATGTTTAAAAACAAAGTAGAGAAATAATATTTGGTAAATGAAAACAAAAAATGACAGAACATTATTTTAGACTAATATAATGATCTCTCGGTGTCTCTAGAATGCAGATAGGACTCTCTTAAATTAGTAGGTGAAAAAAATACAGCCTAAACCCTATTTCAGTTACTTTAGAAGCCTCCCTATAGAAAACTATTTTTGAAGGCAATCTTATCCCATTTGGCAAATGTTTGCACGAAGAACTTCTATTTATTTTTTAAATTAAAGAGTACAACAATAAATGGCCTAGGGTTAGGCCAGTGACTGCAGCAGTTTTCCTTGATAGGGAGAGGCTTTGTTGAAACTGTGGGGCTGAAAAAGCTGACAGGGCACTTAATCTGGCTTCGTGATAATTGAAAATGAGATGGCCTATTGGCCTGAGATGTGCATTTGGTTTTTATGGAGCTGTACCAAGTCAGATCTTAGGGTGGAATCTATAAATGGCTTTAGTATCATGTGTGCCAGACTATTTCTTGTTGCTTTTAATTTCATAAGGTAGAGCAGGTACTGTTATAAACTCCAACCCAAAACCTGCTAATTTTCTATTGATGACAGACTATGCGAGAATGACTGTAAACAGAAGGGGACAAGATAATAAAAAAATACATAAGCATTCTGAAATGCTGCAATATTGTTTATATTGAATTCATATCTCTATTGCACAGCAGAGTCAACTGCCAAGATTTTGTACGTGACAGGCTGTGCCAACATTTGTATTCAGATGTTCCAAATCTTGGGAGGAGAAGGAAAAAAGACATTTTAAATTAATAGTACAGTCCTTCCTCCATCACATACTGAAACATTCTCTGGAACTAAATGTGATCAGCTAGCAGTTCTGAATGCACTATCACATTCACCACTGATGTTTATTAATATTATATTTCTAGGGCAATAAATCCAGGTTATTGTTAGAATGATATTGTTCGTATGAACTAAGGTCCATTGACCTAGAATGAAGTTTAAGAATAAGCTCTTTCTCTAAGACTGGGCATCTTGCACACATGTAGGCAGATGCACATTTTCACAAAGGTGCTTTGATCTAAATTTGAATTTAAATCTCTCTACCTCCTAATCATAGGTAACTGCATTCTTTTTGAAAACAATTAAATCTCATTGTTATCAATTGTCTGCAGCTTGAAGAGCTCCATGGCATGGCACTTTCAGAGCTAAGGAAAGACTACTTATGCTCAGTTTGCTTTTTCTGGTTGTTGGAAATGGTCACAATGGAGGGTTTATTTTGTTCCTGGCCCTGCACAGATCAGCAGAAGCATGAGTTTAAGACACCTTTAGAAGTGCCACTGGCAGAGGAAAGTGAGAACTGGAATCCTACCCACAGAATCTATGGCAGGCAGAGTGAAATGAGAGCTTGTAGTCCTACTGTGCCTGTGTTTGAGTGATCAGATCCTTCACCTGAGGGGCTGGACAGCTGGACATTTCCCCATGATATAAAACAGGGGATGGGAGGAAAAAGGAAGTTCTAGCAGAATGTGAATTAGACTGGATCTTATTAGAATGGACGCATTCTATGTTTCGTGTTTAAAAGATGCTGAAGATGCTGTTGTGGTTTTTTTTGTTGTTGTTTTTTGGGTTTTTTTATGTGGATTTTTTTGGGTGGGCACTGTTTTCATTTAAATTTAGAAGGTGCAAGAACATGCAAATGCAGCCCCACAATCATATCATCATTTTGATTCAAAAGTCAATGGCCCTCAGAGAACCATGCAGTAGCTCATTCATCAACAGGACGGTGAACAGGAATGTAAAGTGTGCTGGTGGGTTATTACACATGCTGAGCCTGATTCTACTCTCATGTACACTGTTAACACACAAGAGTAACAGCACTGAAATCAGCACTGTTATGCTGGTACATGTGAAGGAAGAGTAAGGCTCTCCATGTGTCAAACCCTCATCATCTCTGTCTGGGAAGGAGAGCCATCTAACATGCTTTCGAGATTACATTCATCTAAAATGCTCAGCTGAACCAGCACTTAAAAATTGGTATTTTCTTGTATTCTTTGAAGCACTTAGTCAGCTAAATAATTTGAAATACATTATTACAGAGGCAGTCAGTATCACTGCCAGAGCCAATGTTCCTTTAGAATGTCCATTTTATGAATCTTGTTTTGAGCATTTTCCATAGTAACTAAACCATTTTAATTTGCCTTTGACCATGGCATAGCAAGTTTGTAGCCTTTCTAAATTACCACTAAAAAGGCATAAAAAATCTTTGGGTTTTTTTTTTTTCCTTAAATATAAAAAAATTAAAATTCTCTTCTAGCTGAAGATGTGTGTAATAATGTGCAAAATGTCTCTCTTATTTTGAATGTTGAGACAGAGGTTAAAATAACTAACACTATAATCCTACAAAAAAAAAAAATTGATCAGCAAAGTTAAAACATATCTTCATGTACTATTTCCCTTGCCAAGAAAACTCACTATAACAATTTTTCTGCTGATCACCCCTAATATTCTAGTCTAAGTTTTGATTTTCAAATCAAACAGCTAAGACTTGATTTGTATCTCAATTCTGGGTGCGCAGTCTTTCCTATCCTTCTGAAGACATGCTGAAATTCAACCATTCCCTTTTTACAGATGGTGAAATTGAGAGGGTATAGTTTTGTGAATATTGTGATACCTAGACTTGAAAAGCTTCTTGTTCCACAGAAGAGAAAACAAATGCCCAAAAAATTATTACAGGACTGAAAGAAGGCCCATAGTTTGTGTGGAGGATGGAGTAGTTTTCCATATACCAATTTTGCAGTGGGCATTTCTTGAGAATGTTACAGCTTTTTTTTTAAGAGACACAATTTCTCATTGCATGAACTGCAAAGAGGCATCAAGAAAAGAGTTATTTATGATACCAGTGAAGAAAATGGTAGTTTCTTCTCACATCTTAAGTGGACTAAAAAGTTTTGGGTACATTTTATAATAAGTTAGGCATTTTCTCTGATTTATTTTATGATCATTTTTTAAACCAAGAAAAAAGTCTGTAGAAAGCCCCTGATTATGGAAGAGACTCAAAACAGTCAGGGGTTTTTCTGTGCGCATTTTCTTTTTGAATCATGCTTTTGATATGTTTGCAATGTCCAGGTTTGCCTGCTAAAAGTGATCCTGGTGTGGAAGGCACTTTTCTGTCTCACCAGCAAACTTTTTCAGACTTGCAAGGTAACTCCTTCAATCACTCCTGAGGAATTCTGCCCAGGTTGGTGGGCAGAAGAATATCGATCTGAGGACGTCCACATATTCCTGGCTGGTGTTATTACACAGTAATAGTTTGGTCAAGGCTTCCCTTCAACAGTTGCAGCCTTGTCTAGAGTCATGGTTGTACCACCTGCCCTGGCCCCTGAGTATTGGAGACAGCCAAAGCCCAGTTGCTGCTGGAGTTATCTCCTTCCTTGAATGCTGTTCAGCATAGATGCTAGAGCATTTTACCATGGCGTGGTCTTTGATATTTTTCTTGGTATGCATATTATGATTGTTTGATATTCTGTACTATTTATACTCCATATTATAAAAAATGTTTCTGCTTGTGAAAGTTTTACTAGATTATAAGTACATGGGTTGAAGTTTTCCCAAATGGGTATTTGCTTCAGCTGATTTCTTTCCTTTTATTCTGACTTTCTCTTGAAGTTCCTTTCAAAAGTGTTCTGGGTATTTTCAATAAGCAGGTTTGAAAAGCAGCAGAAATACCCTTTTAACCCAAAACAAGAAAACAAAGGAAATTTCTGGTACTTTTCTCTTTGAAGAGCTCAAGAGTCCCTCTGCTTTGGAGCAAGACATTTAGTAGAAAAGGAGCTTTCTGTGCTCTGTTTTCTGGCTGTGTCTCCTGCCAATCTTGTGTTTGGCCAATTTTTGTGCCTTTGGAAAACTCAGTTTACACAGTCACACGAAGTCGGTAGGGACACTTGGATTTCAGCAGCAAGATCATGAATGAGGAGATGGAGGCTCCTTCCATGGGGTTTACTACCAGTTACAGCATTTATTGCCCTTGCACGGTGGGCTGGGCTGGGAGAAGGAATGAAGCACGTCTCCTAGGGAGACAGCCTGAGAGAGTTGAGGTTGCTCAGCCTGGAGAAGAGAAGGCTCCAGGGAGACCTCACTGCAGCCTTTTAGTCCAGAGAGGGGATTTGTAAATAAAAGAAAATGACTTTTTACATGGGCAGCAACTCCAAGGACAAGCAGAAATGGTTTTCAGCTGTAAGAAGATAGATTTAGTTTAGATACCAGGAAGAAATTCTTTATTATGAGGGTGGTGAGGCATCTTCAGAAATGCTTGTTTGACTACTCATACCAAAGCTAATGCTTTTTGTTTATTTGGGTTTTTTAATTTTGCTTTGTTTTGTTTTGGAGCTCTGCATGTGATCAATATTTAGTTATTTGTCTTCTCTGGCCCATTTTAGAATCATTTTATAAGATGAAGAAAAAAACTCCAGTATATTATTTTTACTATTATTTTTTATTTTTCCCCAAAGATTTTCAAATTTATCCTGAAGTGATTTCAGAGAATGCAGCTTATCTTGCTTGGAAATGAAAATATTTAGAAAAGATCCTTCCCATTCTGCTACTGATATTTCATCTGAGATACCAAGATTCATTCAGCGCCTAAAAAGCATTGGAAAAAGTTTTTCTATTGTTCTGCTTCTTTTTAGTTTAATTTTTCTGAGATTGTTACCTGATTTATGTTAAATAAGTAAAGAAGTATTATGTTTTAAAAGTTGAAAGCCAAACTTTTGCTGCTTAGAGCAGTGTAAATCCACTGTATTCTGCCCTAGGGTCATTGCACTACTTACAGAAAAATGAAGCCAGAAAGAAAAAGGTAGTAATTCATAAATATTTTGTGACTTGCGTATATGTGTTCAATATTTGTGTGCATACAAATATATATATATGTAAATATAAAATGCATATATATATATATGTATATATATATATATATATATATATGTATAAGGACTCTTCAGTAAAATAGTGATTTATCTTTTACTAAGTAATAGTATCAGTCCAAAGAATTTCTTTGATTGTGACCTTTAATATAATTTTTTCAATTTGCTGTTTAGCAGCTGACTTTAAAATATTTCAAATAGAGCTATTTAATATAGCCCATTACAATTTTCCAAGCTCATCATAATCTATTTTTCTAACAGGGTCACCTTTAACATATGATGGGATGAATGTATTTTATTAACATCTATTCTTTTTTTAAGGATGTCTGATTGAAAGCTGCAATTTTTTTTTATCCACAAGATTTTAAAAAAGAATCACACAGAACTTTGAAAAATTCAGAAATGGGTTATTCTTGGATAAAAGTATATTCTCTTCTGCCAGTCTTCTTCTGTCTTGAATAATATTTTGTAATCTTCTACTGACAACTGACTCTGAAAGATGTCTAATCTGTCCTTAGACATGGCATATAGCTGCAGTTTGCTGTAATATCTGTTTCTGCTGCAAAAGACATTTATAATACTTTCTACATAATTTAAATGTACTGTGTAGTTTTCTCATTTTGGGGAGAAAAAAAGAAGGCAATTCAGAGCTCCACTGCTGGGGGCTGTCTGTTAATCTTCTTCCATTGTTTTATTTACATAGATTTATGAAATCCCAACAGAATTATATTTGTTTGTGTGTATGGCTGCTACTTTGATATAAAGAGGAAGTAGTGGCTCTGCCCTTCATACCAAATTCATCAAAATGTTTATTCAATTTCAGGCTCATTTGTTTAATCTTTTAGACAACAATAAGAATATAGAAAGCTGATCAACAGGACTTTTGTTTTGACCAAACTCTGAAAATATAGATTTTTTTTTTTATCTGGAAGGAGGTTTATTTCTGGTCTGCTCTGACAGAAGGGTGATAGGTTTCTATCTCTTAGTCTAATTAATACCTTTAATCTTTTTTAATGGTTAAACAGTCTCCCTTTAGTTGCAAGGCAGAGAAGAGATAAAGGCACACAAGGCTGGAGGTTAATCCCTGTATTTTATTTCTTAATTTCTGCTACAGGGATTCCCTTTCCATCATTTCTGTTTACTTTTAAGCACTCTTCAGATGCTGGCAGAAAGAGACAACAAAAGTTTGATTAGGGCTATCACTCAAGATTAGGCAGACATTAAACTTTTTGGAATTTAAAGAGAAATAATTGTTAGCTGAACAAACAGGCTGATCTGGTTCTGTATCCACTATTTTATTATAATGGCCGAGAAGGAAGCAAAAAAATAATACTTTCATGTGGACTGTTTTGTTCAGCTAGTGCTCTCTGCCTTGCATTGTTCTGGAATAGATTCTATGGGAAATGTAGCACAAATAATTATGGATAAAAATTATTAGGTGGCTGGCTTAGGAAAATTCTGTATGCATTTTCGTTGGTTCCTACCAATGTTAGGCTACTTTTTAATGGACAGAATCTAACGCCAATATTATGTTGAGTATGAAATTAAGTATGAAATTAAAAAGGTATGGAACTTTAATGGCATTTTATTTAATATGCTCTCACTGTAAGGAGAAGGTGAGATTTTCATTTGAGTAATTTTTGAGGTGGTTTAAAGGACATTCTGGGAGAAAGAAATCTCATGTTGGTAGAATGGTGGTAATTAGTGGCGTGGGTGAAGTTTTTGCCTCATTATTTCAGAAAAAAACCTGAAGAAAACCAAAACAAAGCCAAGCTATTTTCTCTGGATAGCCTACACAATGTTGGAAATGAATGAATTGTTTTTTAAAGGTTGTAAGGACTTATTTCAGAAAGAGTTTGATGATAAAAATCACCTTTTCTTGACTTTTCCATTTAGAATTTTTTTATGTTTTTAAGTGAACTGTAGATGTTGGAGTATTCTGCAAATAAGATTAGAAGCTTTGATGTCACCCTTCCAAAGAGATTATAAGATTTAGGATTTGGGCTCAGACATGTACATGTCCTCAAAAAGAGACTTTGAAAAAAAATTGGATTTGTTGTTTTTATTTTCCTTTGTATACAAAGAAATACTGTTTCATTAAGTGATGCTTGAACACCAGAGAAGCTTGAATAAATGCCTTTCCATTTGCCACTGAACTGATAATGACTGTGTTATATACAGAAATTCTTTAAGGCAAAACACAGATCCCAAGACCACCTGCTCGAGACATAAAAGTTAAAGAAGAACAGATAGTGCCTGTATTTTTTTTTATGAGTGCTTCTTTTACTTTGGAAAGTTACAACAACTTTATAAAGAGTCATGCGTCTTTGTACACAAGATACTTGTTCGGAGCCAGTTTACGACAGAAGTTGCCAACAGGTGCCAATGTTGACATGATCTCTGCAATAAGTTTTCTGCACTTTGGGCACAGCCCGGCTCAGCCTCGCTCTCTCATGTGGTGCCCATGTTCTCCCCACATGCCCAACAGCTGCAGGATTGCAGCAGGAGAGCTTCTTCCTGCTCACCTCCCTCCTTCCTCCTCCCAGGAAAGAGCCCTTCCAGGAGTGCAATGATTTCTGGTGGTAATCCTTTGGGAGGCTGACACGACGTTGTTCCCATCTGGGTAGCAACCACACAGAATAGTCGGCAGATTAACAGAGGTGGATGGAAAGAGAGAATTTTGAGTTCTCCTTGTCATTTGCTACTTGTTGCATAGATAAATAGGCAGACATATTTAGTATTTTTGTGGATAGTACATAGGAAAAACAATATTTGAAAAGAAGGGTGTTATCCTTAGGTTGACATTTTGGAAAAAGTATGCACATTTCGAGGCACATATGTCACATTTAAAAAATATCTCTGGCTGGTTTTATTGTGGGGATTAATAAATTAAATACTGGATTTAAAGGTCAGGATTTTAGCTGAATGTTCTATAATGTATGAGGTACTTCTACAGGAGGTTTATAAAGTTGTTATACTTTGGACCCCTCAGCTGCTTAAAATTTAAGTACATGCATAATTATTTTCCTGAAATGGATGTACTTTTCCAAATCTGGTGTGAATAAACCCTTGATTGTCAATTATTGTTGCTCATATGATTCACTGTGAATTAGAAAACAGAAAGAATTACAAAATGTTCAGGTTTTTTCCTCTGTTTTATACTATTGATTTTTGACTCTGCTCTAAATTATTGAAGCTGAGTAGCAGTTGAGCCAATGGATAGTATTATAAAATAGAAATAGGAAAATAGGGTTTCATTTTGCTTTACTCCAATTTTTTGACAAAGTAGCTTTTTGGCAGAAAACGGCAAGATGCCCAAACAGCCCAGGAGTCTGGTTCTGGGTTACACCAGATTTGTGGACTGAAGAATTCCTAAATTACTAATTTAAAACAATTTGTGTGGTAGCTGTGCTACTGAGAATTATACTGAGAGTTCTGGGACTACTGAGTCTGGGACTACCTGGTCTGCAAGGGACTTTGAGGTCAGATTTTCCCAAGAGACTCCTCTTTGAGCCATGGAAATCAGGAGGATGAAGTTTGTGTCTTTGATAGGGTCTCAGGTAGCTTTGTTGTTGCCTGTTGAATTGTGAACTTTGACAAGGCTTGAAATGTAATGGGTTTGGGAATTTTTCTAATGTGCTCTACTTTGGAACATTCCATACCACAGTTTGTGATGAAAAAGGTCATAAAACCTGTTAGTTTGTAAGGCATTGTGTTTGTCCCTGCAAGAAGCACCTAATTTATTATTGGGGCAGATAGGCAGTCTAAAAATAAAAAAATAGGATTAAATATCCTTAATGAAGGATTTGAAAGTGACAAGCATATTGCCTTTATAGACTAGCTCATTAGACAAGAATATATATTAAAAATCTATTATAATTTAGTGCTTTACATGAGTATCTTTTCAAAGAGGAATGAGGCAATGACTCTTTTCTTACATTGGTCTCATCTCATTATCAGGAAGATATTGGCAAATACAGAGAAGAGTCTTGCAATAACTTCTAACTCAATCACATCCTCAGAACTGCCTTCCCATATATGTTACTTAAGAAATTTTATTCGTATTTCAAAAAAATACCTGGTTCCTGCCTCGCAAGGCTGAATCATGCTTGGGAGTTTTTGATTTCTGCAACTTATCCTTTGAATAAAAGATTTCTCATTTTTACCTCCACAACCTTAATTGAAATAAATTAAAAATTGAAAAGGGGACAGGAGAAATAGTCTCCATCATGGTGATAGGTGGAAAACCTAAAAGTGTATAATATGATACTGGTCCAGAATATTCAGAGGGTCAGGCCTTCACAAGAAATTATTTAGTGCATTAGAATTAAGTCTAATGGCCTAAAATATAGTCTGAATATATGTAAAGCTTCCTGACTGGTAAGTCTATTAGTCTTCGGAATAGTTGCAAGAGAGGTGCTAGAAGCCAATGACTTGGTAATTAAATTTTACACTGCAAAATTTGTTTCAGGAAATGATTCTTCCTTGGTTTGTGAATAAACCAGGTTACTTAATAAGACTTCTGAATCTGTAGAATATCCATTCACAAGATAATTTCTTTTGCAATAATGGAAATTTCTTTTCTCCAGAAAGCTGTAGAACAATTGCTGTCTCTCTTTTGGTGTTAGTCTTGGGATCACAGGCATCCCATGGGCTGCCACAACATTATCATTAGTATTTGTTAGTCTCTGTAAGTCAGCTGTTAATTGTACAAAAAGACCTAACAAATATCACCTACTGTCACTTTATTAGAGCAGTGAATTCACAGCCAATTCTGATCTTAATTTGTAAGCTAAAATTCAAACGTGCTCAGTAGATATGAAGGAAAAAAAGACAACTATAGAAATTTAGATTTAAACAAACATGAACCCCCTTGATAAAAAGAAGGCAGCTAGAGCAAAATTCCCATTCAGAAACATGCATCCAGTATTTTCCTATCTTCTTTATCTACAGGGTATTTTAAAAATGAATTAGATACTGAAGCAATTAAGCCATAGTGCAGTATTTTTTGAACTACTCATCAAGTAATCTCAGTCTTCAACGGATAATTGTCAAGAACACAATAAACATTTATAGCCTGTGTATGCCCCTTATGAGAAGTGCTTTCCTGTTGTTATGTGTGCTTTCCAGGGAAAGTGCACTTTGCCCAAATCCTATTGTATGAATTGTCCTTTACTACAGATGCTTTATGCATAAAAATAAACACCCGAATTTTATCCGTAAGGCCCTTTGGAGTTTTGAAGATGAACCATTTTTATATTTTACTCATACAAACTAATTTCTGTTTTGCCCATAGCTCCTGCTTGAAAGCTGGGAACACTGTGATCCTGCTTCACTTTTTTGAAGTATTTATTCTGAAAAATAGCATTTGGTAAAATACCTCTGAGTGACACTGTTGTGCTCCCTCTGACTCAAATTCTCTCAGATAAATCTCATTGTCAATTTTGTTATTGTGAAAGACTCATGTTTTTGACTGCATTTATTTGCTTGTTATGGAATGTGAACAAGAATGTAAAGGGATGAAGTTTCATTAAAGAAAAAATATTGAATCTACAGAGTTTGATAAACGTGAAGAAGTACATGCTTTTTTAGAAATAGAATGTTAGGAATTTTAAGGATTTTCTTTCATCTTTTGGCAGCAATAAGATTTTACAATAAGAAGGACTTTCTCTTGAAGTCAATAGGCCACACAATTACTTTTTCACCATTGTTTTCATCTCATATTCATTTCTGAAGAAAACTTGTTTCGTTAGAGTATCCAGTGGTGTGTGTAAGGAAGGTCACAAAGCCAGCTGTAGTCATGAATCATTACAGAGGCAGAAGCAGCTATGTCCGGTCAATACCAGAAGTTCTGCCATCCATTTGTTCTTCTACCTCCACACCATTTGTTAAATATACATATTCAAAATGTCTCACACGCAGAGATGCTTTCTTGAAAAGCTAATGTTTTACATGTTCGAAGTGCCTGCATTATCTCTTAAAATAACAAATGTGTTTTTTTCTAGCATTCTGAACTCAAAAAAATTACCCAGTGTATAAATTGTGAATGAAAGTGCAGATCTTGCAGCTATAAACAATTCATTAACAATATTAAACAGAATTTCTGTTCCTAAAATCTTTCTTACTTTATCCCACACGTATGTTCCACGGAAGGCTGCTGCTGCCAGAAAGGCCAAGGTGCTGGACGTCTGACTCTTTGTGGAGGTCAGAAAATACCTTGTCCAAGTTCACAGATATATAGAAACTGTCAGCATGAGATTTGAGAACTGAACAGATGTGTCAAGAAAACAGGCAGAATGGTCTCCTCTTACATGACCATAACCTGAGCAACTCTGGGCATCGCAGGCCACTCAATGTAATGAGTGCAGATGACACGGGCAGAGAGAATCAACCCAGGATGGAGTTGTGACATTTCTGACTAGCTGTCAGAGCGCCTCTGTGAGGGGCCTGACACAGTTCATGTGAGCGACACTAAAGCATGGCCATGTTCAGTAAAACCCACACTGAAAGGAGAAAGGATGGCCATTATAATTGTCTGTCTCACAGAAAAACTTATGGAAAGGCGTTTGTGTGTCAGTGATGAGACTACATTTGCAAATTTCTATGTTTACTAAATTAACCACAGAATGTGTAATTTATTTCTTTTGCTACTTCTTCATAAAACCATAGTGTTGAACTGAGAATGCATCTCTCATATTTTAAATGTTTTAAGCCTTTTACAGCCAACTATAGTTGATTAGGAACACTGTCTGAGGTCCTAATTTAAAATGGAACTAAATGTGCTACAACTTTAAAAGTTTTGATACCTTTAAAAAAATAAAATGCTTATTTAAAATTGGTAAGTTTCTTTAGCCAGAGCTTTTATGAATAGACAAAACTCAAGAAAGATGAAGGCTCTGGTTTCATTTACATGTCATGTTAGTAGAAAGACAAACTCTGTATTACCATCAGTCTAGCCCCTAAGTGTTCTCATTAGTTTTACTAGGGAGACAGACCTCATGTTGGAAAGAAATCACATCTCTCCCATTCTGGTGTGGATTAGAGATGAAGGTTTTTCCTCAGCTCACCCACAGCTCTACAGCTGTGGCTATACCTGTCAAACATCTGTCTGGGACAACCTCTTATGGCTGTGGGAAATTGTCAGCTTCATAAGATTATGGATCTCCTGAGGTGCCCCAAAATGGAAGGCGACACTGTGCTGCATTTTCTCTTTCAGCAGCACACATACAGTCCTGGCAGCTGCCTGCTGCTCTCGCTACTGGAGCTCATCCTTGTGTAGACACACTTGAAACAGGTGGAGCCCTTTCCCAAACGATTTGTGGGTGGAGTAGCCATGATAATTACGATTCATAAAAAAATGATCAGTTAGGTGGCAAATGTTTGAGCTTCATCAGTAGCATAGAAACTAGAAGCTTAAACTGTGGCAGGGGAAGCTGGGACAGGACAAATGAGCAGAGGCCACATGTGCATCCAGAGGAAAAATGCTCCTGTGTCCTCTTCTTGGGTCAAGCAACAAGATGACCTTTGTGGTTTTGGGACATGCTCTTGAGAAAAAAAAAATTAAAATCAACACAACACACCAATAAACAAAAATTTATTTCCATGAAAACTTCATCATTGGAGATACTGCTGTTTCATCTACAATACCTCTAAACAGATTATCAGTTGATTTCCACTTTAGCTAATAATTTACAGTTCCAGAACAAGCCATTTTTAACATGTGAACATTGCTCAGGAGCAACTTTGCAAAAATGAAGCACTTGAAGAGCTCACAGTTTTCCACTTTCTCCCAGACTGTTGATAAAGGCCTTCTTCCCCTGTGAGAAAATATTTCTCTTTGAAATACTTCAACCTTGTTTTTAATTCACAGCATTGTTATTGGATTGCCATATGGCCTTGGGCACGTTCCTAAACATTTTCTGTATCTTGGTCTATCTATTTAGCAGACTGCTTACACAGCACAGTGCACACATTCTAACACTTCAGAAAACAGCCAACCCAGCCAGGGCCATACTTCTGTTTGAGTAAGTACTTTTGGGGAGCATCAGCAGAACTGCTGATTATCATCCTTCTGCTTGAAGAGAGAGGGTGAGATGTCCTTTCTCTCTCTCCTCAATCAGTACAATGTATTCTTCAGGTCTCTACTTTTGATCAAAAGGGAGAGAATCAGAGGGAAAGTGAGAGATGGGTGCTCTGTAATTGGATGATTAATTCCCTATCATATTAAGTGGATATTGTCTCTTCTTGGAACAAGTGTCCCACATTGGGCAGATGACTGACCACCTTCTGGAGCCATTGTCTGATGCCTGTGAATATATTCTGAAACCATTATTGAGTACTGATCAAGGGGATTCTCAGTGAGCTAAGAGAGGAGAACTCAATGTTAGGCAGGAAGGTGAGAGAGTTTTCAGAAAACACAGCTGTGGGGGGAATTCTGACTGGAGAGAAAGAGAAAGCAACATTGTCTACTCTTGGAGGCAGTAAATACAGCAAACGCAGCCACAAATACTGTGTAAGTCATGTGTCTGGGACCTGAGGAGAATAAAAGGAGGAAAATGGTGATTTTGGAAAGGTCTCTGTACAGGACCCAGCTCCACCCTGGAATCAGAGGCGGCTTGTAGCAGCAGGCTAGTTGTGACAGCATTGGCTACCTGCCAGCTGTGCTGTGATCCAAGAATTCATCAACTCACAGCACAGTGCATAATAAGTTTTGACTTGCAAGAAGTAAAAGAAGAAAGCTCGATGAGATCTGCAGATCAAACAAGACATAATTAACTTCAGCCTTGCTCTTTTACACTGATCATCCCTACCATCCCTTTTCTTCCCTTTAGGCCAAATTGCAATATTTACCACTGTCCAAAGTAAGTCTTGAGGTGATATAGCACAGTATTTAGATTGCACTTGGAAAAATGTCTGACCATATGTTACTTCTGCACTCTTCCCAGTGTTATTTGCATGCATGGCAAAGGGAAAATAACAGTATTTTAGTTTATAAAGTTCCCGATGAATGAACGTTTAACAGTGTTTATGTCAGTCTTCCTAAAGCTTGTGATGAAATACACAGAACTGCACGTTCTTTATTATTCCTTCTCTGTTTATAGGACAGGTTGAAGCATAATTCTTTCTTTTAAATGGCCTGTAGTACCAGTTCCTAATATTAAAATGAGCTACTTTAGGTGGTGGTGACTCATATGCATATGAAGTAGCAAGTGCTAAGTGGGACAGGCCCACAGTGAGCACCGCTCCCTCACTAGGAGGGCTGGGAAAGGGAGGCTCAGAGGAAGAGCTTAGGGGTGATTTCTGACAAAAAAGAATATGTAACCAAAGTTCATCTTTTGTCTCAAAATATAAATTCAATATGAAGATGCAGTAGCATCTGCTGTACTGTCTGGTTTTACGTGTCGAGGAGCCTTTGATGAAAACAACATGCGCTCTTTGTTGAAACTATAAACAAAAATCTGCCAACTTCTTTTAGACAGGAATGGTATACTGATTATGAATTAATTAAAAAAATGTTATTCCAATGTGCCATGGGAAAATGCGATCCTTTTGTGGCCACAGGATAGTTTGTGGTTTTTAAATGATTAGGTATGTATCTTGCTTAGTTAAAAATTTGTAGTATTGTTTAAAGACACGATTATTCAAGGCTGAAAATAAATATTCAATATATTATTATTCAAGGCTTCCTTTAATTTCTATTAAATTTAGACTTTGGAATTGCATTAGAGAGACGTGTGAAAAAAAGAACCTATTTTGATTTAAGAATGCAGGTGTGGATAAAACCTCTGGATAATAATAATGCACTTTTACTTCCTTTTTCTTAATAACACTTTGATAAGAATACAGTTTTGAAAATACAAGTGTGACACACTGCTTTGAGAAACAAAGTAACCGTGTCTAATAATAGAAAGTAACGACTATATTTTTAAACTGCAACTTGAAATATTTGTGTTTATATACTATTCATTTTAGCACTGTTTCCAGAATGCATTAAATATCTAATATGACAATGCCCACATGATATTTATCTTTAAAGATTTAGATCTAGTAATCCAAATCTACATAAAGCTGTTATCTAGAACTGCAGCTTTCTAATTTATGTACGTACATGCACACCTATAGGTACAAACCGACAAATGTTTTTTGTATGGAGAGATAACTCTCAGATGTACAAATCAGCGAAATATTCCATATTATTGTTACAAAAAAAGAATTTAAGAGTCAACTGTTGTAAGGAATATAGGCTCTAATAAAATGCCCCATAATTTTGTTAGAACTGAACTGAGTCTGCTGAAATGAAATGGTTGGGCTGTGAGAAATTAATCTAAGCAATGAGATACAATTTGCAGGTGTTTACTTCTTTCTTTACTTCTCCAGCTTTTTGTAATGTACAGTACCACAAAAGATGAAGATTAATAAAACAGGAAAATCTCGAAAAGTTTGCCCATAAAGAAAACTGTCAGAAGGACAGCTGTCTCAATCTTGCATATTTTAAGAAGTTTTTGTTGATTGCTTTAGAAGCATTTTGCCAAGGGGACTTAATACTGCTGTCGACCTTCCAACAGGAAACACACCTTTAGAGATAGAGATTTATATTCAGCATGTCAAGGGCCTTCAGAATGTGTGAAATGAATCCTTGCCTGCAGGGTCCAACTTCCATGGCACATTTTGTCTGCACTTTGTACCCCCAGTTCTTCTGCCCTAGCAGCCCAGAGGAAGACATCTTCACATGGGGACAACTTGTGGAGAGAAGAGCCAAGGACTAAAATGTGTCTGCAGTCTATAGCTTCTTGCTAGTTCAGGCTAGGAAATGATTTGTGAAACTGTGAATAAAGAACAACTGTGCTCTATTAAAGCTGCTCATGTTCACTAGTGGTGTATTTGAACTGCTCATCCTCAGAGTACTTTCCAATTTGTAAGTCCCAGTATGTGTTAGAGTGAGATCCAGGAATGAACAGGTCATCTTTCTGTCTTTCCCCAGATCCTGGTTTCCATGGTAAGAAACACAGACACAAGGACCAGAAAGAAGCCATGTCGTATTTATGATTATGGCCCTTAACCGGGACCAGTCAATGGATCATTCCTGGGAGCTGTGGAGAGGAGTGTGTCTACCTTAGGAGTATGTATCCAAAACTACAGTTGGAATATCTATGAGCACCAGTCTTGCTGGTGGGGTGTGATGAGAAACAAAAAAGTCCTTGATGCTATGTAAGCACAGCTCACCAATAAGTAAATCATTCCTGAGTTCCCAACACTATTTTCAACACAAGTGTAAAACACAGCCCCATAATTGCTGCTATGAAGAAAATAAACTCTACCTCAGCCAAAACCAGGACACACAAGTTAGGTATATTCTGCTGCCTAAGGTAGCACTGGTTAATATTTTAGCTATCCTTAATGACTTCTCATAGTGACTTCTCAACCTTGAATGACAGGGAGAGTGGGTTTTGGTAAAATCTTCTTCTGTCTCTGCACTTCAGTTTCTTAACAGATAAAATGAGGAAACCTATATTCTCAACCCACCCTTTAAAATGTGTGGGTTCAAGGAACAAGCAAGCTATTAGTACTGGAAAGTTGGCTGAAGGTCTCCCATTCATCATCACTCATGTCCTCATCCCTCTTTCATCAAGCAGCACTCATCGTTCTCACTTGACAGGAGTCAGCCTTTTTTATTGTTTATCTTTCCATCTACATGCATTTAAAAAGTAGTAAATACTGAAATGATACACAGTGTGTTAAAATAAGTGATGCATGTTGCATACCTAATGAAGGCTCAATTGCAGCACCTAGGAGAAGAGGAAAGGTGAGGAGACAGATAGGACTGGCATCGTTTTAACTTGAGAAGGGTGCTCCAGTACTACAGCAACGGGTATTGGGTGAGCAGGCTGGTTGTGACTGGTGAAAGGAATGGAGAAGGGCTCACTGGAGGTGAATGTACATGCAGAGTACTATCATTCACTTTGTTCCATTGTGGATAGAAATGTATACTGTAAGAAGTCCAGCGCTATAAAAACATTTGGCACTTTGACACTATATACATGTATAGGATCAGAATTAGTCACTAGTGAAATGATAAGAAATTGAAAACATGACATTGGCCAGGGAGTGAAGGTGGCATTTATCCTGGTGTTCAAAATGCATATATATGGTTTTATATGTTATTATTATTCTCTTTTAAATGTGTCTGCTTCAGCAAGGAAAGGTAGAAGACAGGTAGTTCCTAAATGCTACAAGCTAGTCTACATCAAGTAATCATGCAGTGGTCCTCAGGGATTACCTAGAGTTCACTCCCTTAGCAGACTGGTTAAAAACGTGTGTGTGTGTGTGTGCATAGAAATTCTACGTCCAAGATCATAAGGTGATTGTGGATTGTCTTTTATTATGTTTCCCATCAAGATAAGAGGTCAATTTTTTCCAATGCAAATGACAAAATATATTTTGTATTACTTCTTCAATCAAGAACAGACTCTTGGCCTTACATGGGTGATGCTCATCAGTACACATGTTTGTATTTAAGTTACAAGGAATTCAATGTTAACCTCTTGTTTAAGAGACAAAGAACAACCCAACATCTTAATTCTTCATCTGACTTATTCCTCAAAGTGCTGAAAGGTTCACTTCCAGGAAGCTGCTTTAACAGCTCTATTAGCAGAGTTAAAATATCAGAAATAAAAATAGAAATCTGATACATTTCTTATGAGAGAGAAGGTAGCAAAGGTGTGTGTCACACAGCATGACAACAAGGCTGAGTTCAGAGTTGGGTTATTTTATTAATTTTATATTCATCTCATGCAAAGGATATTTAAATATAATGCATCAGATGATAGTTTTTTTTCTCTGAAGTCAGAGGAAGAATTGCAGCAAAAGAAATTCAGACTTTTTTTAGTATAATTAGCACAAAGGAATTAGTACTGATCTCCAGAAAGGATATTTTTTCAGTTGCTTAAGCCCATCATTTAGTACACATCCACAAACTGCTGCTCAAAAACCATATTTGTTTTTTTTTACAGACCCTGCTTACCCTACAGAGTAAGAGGAATTACCCGTCTGAGTAGAGGCAGGTGTACAAGCTCCCCTCCATCAGTCTTCTAGTTCTTGCTACCCCAAGTGAGCTCTTACTGCACTGCTTTTCCCAAGGGGTTTAACCTTCCCTCAGCTCTAAATGGGAACAGAAGCTCCTAATTTGGGGATGAAGACTTCAGAGGATCACTGAATGTTTTGACAATCTGAGCTTTTGTTTGTTGGGTTTTTTTTTGTTTGTTTGTTTTTGGTTTGTTTTTTTTCCTGAGGATTTGGCATTGTCAAAAGGCTGTGAGGCTTTAAATCACCCACACAATTTTAAGAATGCTTCCTGCACTACCTACGACTATGTGTGGCTTTGGTTTGCAAACACATCTGAGGTAAGCAACAGTGTGCATTTGAACAGCCTATTGAATTCAGCAGGACAGTCATCAGGTTAATGCGTACCTTCTTGCTGACCAGATGTAAGCAAAGATATTCTACCAAAATTTTCTCTTCTTAAAAAAATGGCGGTACTACAGAACAGCATTGAGACATTTCCATTTTGCTTTTGTAGAAGTTCATTGTCATCTCCTCTGTTATTGTCCACAGCTAGCAGGTTTTTTACTTATTTTTCCCTTAATGTTTATAATTAATTTTGTTACCTAAATTTGTGAGGTAATAAGGTTTAAAAAATAACTAGAATTAAATTGCAATGTTCTTCTGGGATGTTACTGCAGCACTTGACTCAGTAAAAGGCTGGATTCCCCAGTGCCATCCTGGAATTTGTGTTAGAGGAGCATTTATAGCTATGTATAGGTGTTTTTCTGAAACCATATGAAATATGAAAGCACACAAAGAAATACATAGAAAAATAGCTGATATAAGGACTAATTTGTAGATCCTCATCTTGCCATACAGTACCATTGTACTGAGTTTGTTACAATTTTGTAGCAGGAACAAGATGAAAGAGCTATTTCTTATATCAGAGGGTGGGGGTTTTTTTGTTTGGTTTTTTTTTTGATACATGGAACATAGGTTACAAAGCATTTTGCACTAATGGAATCCAGCAATATTCTTTGTTTGTGCTAATAATTAGAAAGACATATAATATTTAGCTCTGTTTAAAACTATTTTTCCTACAAAATGACCAAATTTGTTGCTCCATCTTACACTGCAGCATTATTTTGTTTTGCACTTCAGGGATGGGCACATAGAGTGGTACAGTCCAAAGACAGAACTGGCCTTTGGTGACATTATAGATATAAAACTGAATATCCTCAGCTTGCAGAATAGAATGTTTCTACTGTTAATATGTCTGAATGGGGTTATTGAAAATATAAATTAAAAAAAGGTGAATCTCACCTTCAGTTTCTTCAGGACATATCAGGTGGAGTGCAGATATTTAATTTTATGAAGTGAAATAGGGAGCCAGGGATTCGTGCATGTTTATTTCAGGTAACTAGATGAAGTTTTCATAAGTTGTGATGAAAGAAAAAATTATTATAATTACCACTTGAGAAAATTGTTTTTGTTTGTCCTTCATTATAAATCACCTATGACTGAAAATAGAGATTATTTTAGAATAGGCATCAATTTCCACATCTTTGGAAACTTCGATTTAGAAAGTTCAGCTTCTTAAAATATACTGAGTTGGAAGGGACCTGTGAGGACCATGGTACACATTTATCTCCTGTCTGCTGAGAGGGAAATGTCTCTGGGTGTCTTGTGATGAGTGTTTTGGGTACACTCAAAGACAGTTTTTGAACAAGGTGAGATTTTTGTCCAGCAGTCTTGTCCAAAATGCAGGAGAATCCCTATCCTTACAGCTCAGCTTCTGTTAAAGTTTTATTGCTGGTAAGCATGAATTTCTTGCACTGATTGGCTGTAAATGCAGAAGGTCCCCATCAAGAGAGATGATGGTCATGAAAAGAGGGCTTTGAGTAGCAGGGCAGGAAACCCGGTTCTAACTCTACATGGTGAAGAGCATGATCAGTTAATTGCGTTACACAGTAGAAAAGTTAGAGATGGAGAACTTTTTTGTGCTAGATGGTTTGATCCGTAGGTGTAATCAGGTGCAATAATCAAAAGAATTTAAAGCACCAAAGCAAAACTTGGTTGAACATGCACAACTGAATGTTGTGTTTCTATTTCTGTCTCAGTCCCACAAAAATTCTGCATTAAAATACAGAAGATCCCAGGCTGCCAACTTATTTTAAGGTAGACAGATATGTTTCACCCAGGGAAAGGTTATAAAGGAAGAGAGTTATTATAAATAAATGCCCCACTTTTCGCCATTGCTTCTTATTCATGTCAAAGTTAAGGTTTAGTGCTTTGTTCGGGTGGAGTGTGAATCATGCTCTGAGGTGACTAGAGATGTCCCTCTGAGCAGCCCTGACAGCTTAGTCCTGGCTTCCTCTCTCTGTGCCTGTTGAAGCACATGACTCAGGGGACCAAGTCTTCTGGGAATGTTTAAGTGTAGACTTTGGCACAGAAGACAACATGCCGACATAAAATACTCATCTTCTATACTTTTCCCATGGTGTTCACCTCGGAGTTTCATAAATGATGTTTTTAAAGAAGCAGGCACTTGCAGCTAATGCAGGGTGGAAGCTTGGGCACACAGAGTTCCTGCCTTAGCAACAGAAAAAAGCCAACCTTAAAAAGCACCATGCTGAATCCTGTCAAAGGCACTGAGGACTGAGGCAGCTGACAGAGAAATCTGATGAATAAGGCATTGTGCAACTAAATCTATTAGCGGACCATGAGATACCTAAGGACCCTGACAGTGAAGGCTGCCCAAGTACTTCAGCTAAACAGATAGACGCAATCCAGTAGTTTGAGGAGTCTGGAGAAAATTATTTCACAGTCTGTGAAACTCAAGAACATAGAGTTTTGTTGCAAATCAGGTCTGGCTTAATTTAATGAACTGGTATTAACAAGCATCACATTCTGCAACTTTTACTGTCTCTCAGCTGAGTAGTATTCATTAAAAAGAATATATGCAAATTTTAGCAGCATAAACAGAATTTCAAATAAGGGATAACAAACACTCAAGAAAGCTTTCTGTTTTCCCTTCAGGATGAGTTGTCTATTTACTACATCCTATCCTCTAGTTTGTCCTTTAAAATGCTGGCACTGCATCAATTATAAAGAAAAGGCCACAACCTCACCACTCCAGCAAGGGTAATGGGAAGAACTTTCCCAGCGTTATCCCATAAAACAGACCTTAGTGAGTGGATCAAATCATGTCTCCACTGGGGTCAGGAGGAACTTTGCCTCAAGGGCAAGGCTGCCCTCTCTGAAGCCAAATCTCTTCTAATACATCAAGAACTCTTCATGGTAAAATAGAAGAGCAGATGCCATCTCCTTTCTGTGTTTCTCCAGGCAAAGCGCACTCAGCAGTAAATTCCTTTAAACATTTAGGTGAGCTAAAATTGCTACATTCACTGACGTTTACTCAACAGGCAGCACTTCATCCAACCACAGCTGTGCATATTGGATGGGCAGCACAGGTGGAGTGCCTGCTATATGCCTGAGTTAAGTATTTTTTTCTAAATGATGCTCTGCTTCCTATTTCTTTCCTTTTAATTTGGTCAGCTGAGCCTCATCCGTTGTCTCTTCCACAGCCTGTGAGAGCTATTACAGCAATAGTTCCACTTTCTGATGGATGAATGACAGTTCCATTGCATTGCCCTTTATTGTTTGTTTGTTTGTTTGTGGTTTTCTTGTTTTGATTTGGTTTGGGTTTTTTTGTATTTATGATTTAAGACTTTATTATGCACCCATCCCCACAGCAGTTAGTAATCACAAACTGTTGCTGTCTTCGGATAGCAAGAATAATAACTGAGGGAAACAAACCTACTATATCCCAGGTCCTGAAAAAGCAAGATTTGTGGAGGATTTAATAGGAAAAAACTGCCTGTGGGAGATGACACACTTGCAGCTGTGGAGGCAGTAGTCCTCTGATGGCACGGCAGAAAAGCAGGAGCAAAAACCTCAAAGTACAACGACTGCTGGCGAGCTGCCATAAATGAACTTGTAGTCATGGACCTGGAGGACAAAAGGGCTTACAGTTCTCGTATGTTTTAGGCCCTAGTCCAAATGAGCTCTGACCCCTTCCTGTATTGAGGGAAGTCAGCAGCATTATTCTGAGACCATAACCAGAATGCATGCTTAGAAGGGCAAAATGGAATTTACCTTATGAACTGGAGGCAAGAGAGGCTGAGGAAGGGAAAAGGAGCAGGATGTACAAATTTTACAGAACAGCTGAAACAAACCATTGGCCTGGATTTTTGCTCAATTAAAAATATTGGATGTTTTAAATCTTTTCTTTTGTGATTTATTTGGCAAAAAATTAATTCATCAGTGCATTTCATTAAATGGTAGATTGTACATAATTTTATTTTATCAAATGAGAATTGAAGCAAAGTAGAAACTTAAGCTGAAAACCCATTCTTGTTGTTTAGGTGTATAATTCTTTCTCCTGCTTTTCATGCCTGGAACTAATGTGGCATTAAGTATATTCTAATTTTAAAGAATTTAATACATGCATAATCTGCTTTACAAGCAGAGATTAGATTTTCTCATATTAAAATAAATTGGGACAACTGAGAAGCATAACTTAGGGCATATTCATTTGAACAAAATAGGCAGAATCTTTCATTTTTAAAATGTTGTTTTTAAAGCACTGATATACTATGCTTTAAAGAATATTGTGTGAAGCTTTCATAGTAAAGAATTCCAACGTTCTGTGATTTGAAAAGAAAAACTACAGCAATACAATTGAACATCTGGGTAAGCTTGTATTTATTGTATGTACTGATGGTTTCTGTGTATTAAAACACAGAAACAAATATTTATATATAGTTCAGAACACCTGACATGGCATAATTCAGATTTGAATGAGCAAATTCAGATTTGTGAGATTTTCAGAAGTGTTTAGCAACGCCTTCATTTTGGAATAGGGGTTGCAACTGGATGTGACTCTCAGCAAGGGGACAGAGCACTTAGCTCTGAAATTAAACTCCCTTAGAAAATTTTACCAAGTTCAGCATCCAAAGAGTGGGGCATAGAGGGAGTGGCAATTTTAGAGGTGTTTCATAGCCTCCACTGTCCCCAACATATCCCTTTGTTCTCTCGCTCTGTAACAAAAGTCAATATTAAAGTTTATAAGCAGAAAATAATTTTTCAGACACCAGAACTGATCTGTTCTTTTGTTGTAGAACATGGGCAAATCCTACCAGATTCTCAATAGGTATGTCATTTAAAGATTTAAATAGTAGAGCAGTATTAGGCAGCCTGAGTACATGGGGACTTCTGCCAAAATTCTCATCAAAATAAAAAAAAATTCCTTTCTAAGAATAATTTAAAATTATTTGGTCTTCAGTGTTTCAGAGAGTCTTGGGTTGGTACTAAAGGACTTTCTGTCAGCTTGGGAGCCTTTAACAGTGTGTCCCATTTTATTTGCACCATATCTCTTTTATCAAATTAACACTAAAAAAGCTGTCATAACAATACTTTTCACCTAAGTGACCTTGTCTAGAGTAGATCTTGGCCAAGGAACAATATTACAGGCCTAATCCAGTTTCCACTGATGTCCTTTACAGACATGCAAGTAAATACACTTGTTTCTATCTCTCACAAGTTACAAACAAGAACTTGACCTGACTCTCCCTCGCACACACATACACACACACACTTGTGCCTAAAGGCACATCTACATGCAGATTGCAAGTGTTTATGCCGCAGCAAAGTCACACCCAGGACACTACCTGGCCTCCTAATTTTCTTCTCTATGAAAAGGCTATGAAGTTCATGCAAGATTTGTTATGGAAACAGCCTCGAGTGTGTTTCCTTCCCTGCTGTTTGATTGCTTTTGTGGCATACACTTGTAAAATTGCCTTGTTTGGGCCTAATATGGGAGAATTTTGGATGCAAAGCAGATTTCCTACTATATCTTCTTCCTGTGAAGCTCGATCCCACTCCTCTTTTTTTTTTCCCCCTACCATTTCACAAAGAAATGGCTTTTTCTTTTTGTTGCTCTATTAAAAAACTCATTACCAAGCAGACAGGGTGGGAGAGCTGGCTCTTTCCAGTTCGGGCACAGCAGGATCTGCACGTAATGGCAAGAGGAGGTATAAAGCTGAAAGAGGTGGAGGCAGCCCCTGAGCCATGAGCTCTATATTACACGGTCCCTCCTCCTGCCCTGGGGACCCCCAACCTGATGCCCACAAGGTGACAGAGAGAACCCAGCAGATGCTGTCACTGCCTGTGAAAGGCAGCAGGGAGTTCATGGAAGGAGAACCTCTAACAGGGCTCCACAAGGCTGCCTCAGGTATTTTTCAGTCCCACATGCTGTAGTGTGGGGTACAATGCCAGATTGTCACGTGCCAACAAGATATAAAATATTTTCAAAATGACAGGGCAGTGCTTCTTTGATACTGACAAACAGTAGGTTAGCAGTGCTGAGCGGACTTCAGGCCATTACTCTCCAGGACTTTTGCTCCTCTCCAGGAGGCAAGGGAAGCAAGGGCCAGAAGTAGGTAAATGTGGTCCTTTAGTACCAGAGTCAGGCTGAGTACTTGCTACACAGCTCTTTTATATTTGATGAATGCTTAAATCTTATAGTGCATTTATTTTGCCAAATAGTCAAGGGCTCACAGTCTTCCCTGCAGCTGGACCAGCATTACAGTGGGAAAGTATAAGTTTCCAAAAATGAATAGCTGTCGCAGCAACTGGCATCAAAATCTCTGGGTTTCCATCTAATTTTCATGTAAGTGTCACATATCATGTATCAAAAATCATAATTTGAATGCATTTAAAAAAGATATAATGGGTGAAGTGGGGATACGCTTTTGTTTTTTTGTCTTTCATGCAGAGAACATACATTTCAAAAAGTGGTCACCACCACAGATTGCCCTCCAGATCTCATCTTCCAACATGTACAGCAAGTGCCTGCAGAAAAAGGATGTTTGTTTTTCCCATGGGAGATTTGCTTTTGTACAGAGAGCATCCAAACATTGCACACTCCTGGCAGTGGAGTTTTTGGAACAGGGCAACCCTCTGGCTACACCCACTGGCTTGGTGGCTTAATGTTTGTAGACACTATTTGAAAGAGAGGTTACTCTGGACAGAGGTGGACACAATCTATGCACAAACGAAAATGGCTGCTTAAATAAGCTGTGCTGATCATAACCTTTCTAAAATGGGTACTATTTCCTAATTATATTTCTTATTATACTTAAACCGAGAAGCACTTTCTCTCTCTTAAACAAAAAAGGGCAATTTGATAGAGAAGTGCAGAGGTGGTATATCCTTTTGAATAGTCTGTTCTGAATAAATCAGGTGAGAAATTTGGGAGAGACATTTAGTGGATTAGTTGCCATACGGAAAGCTAATCCTGCTGGTATCTCAGACACATTCTTCATTCCTCCATTAAGCACTTATCTTTAAAACAAGTTAAAGTTTATACATAAGTATAGTATCCATATTCCCATTCAATTATATGAGTCATCTCCACAGGTTAAACAGAAGATGCAGATATTCCAGTTTGTTTTGTAATTCAGATCATTTGTATGCATTGGGTAATGTGATTTATAACCATATTTGCACTTTGAAATAAAAAAGGGATTCAGAAAGGAGACACTAACACCTCTTTAAATATATTGCTTTATTGTTTCATGCTGAAACCACTTGACCTGTGCAATACCAGGTTCTTTACCTATACAAATAAATTTAAGGCTTAATCCATAATAACATATACTGGAAATGTTCAAGAGCTGCTTAAGTTACCAAATTAGTATTACGGGAGAAAGAAGAATAACCTACTTCATCAATAACAACAAAAGTAAGCTATCTGCTTTAATTTAAAGTATTCTTGGGAGAGGAGGCATTTTTATTAAGTGAAAAAAATCAGGAAAAAAAGGAAGATATTCAAAATAAACCAATACATTACTTTGAATTATATTTATAAAATATTTAGCTGTCTGCTAGATGGAAAAAATATAACATTTTTATTAGACATACTTATAAATCATTGTCAAAACATTTACAGGAGGTTGTGATAAACATAATTTATATTTACACTGAGCAAACAATTGCTGCCATATTAATTTTTTCATTATTAGTAAAATGACTGTTGCCTCCAAAATCCTATTAAAGTCCGAAATGCATACATTTCCTAAACGTATATATGCAATTATTATTTAAAATCTAGACAATATTTTTGTACTCCTTTATTGACATTTTTAGATGGACTTTTTTCCATCTAGAATTACATGGTTTTGGGATGCAGCTTGGAATAAAGCAGCAACATGTTAAGACTGCTATATGATTACATGTTGTCAGTCTGGCGTTACATCCTGCATTCTCTTAATTAAAATATCAGATTATTTTTGTAGCAAATTAGAACTTAGAGTAACTTCATAAAATAAAATTTAGCCATCATGTGATATAAGGCGCTGCACAAGTAAAATAATTGGAATTTGAATTACTATTGAAAAAAGTTTTAAAACACTGTAGTCATTCACATGCATCCATGTATGTGTACTTTCTAAACATGAAAAGATTTTTTTCATAATGCCATGTCATCATTTCCTTTTAAATACTAAATTTTTATCCCATCACTAGAACTACTTCTTCAAAACTTAACTTTAAATATAAAAAAAAAAGTTCATAAAAGAAAGCAGTATGTCCACATCTAGTAAAGATAATGGAATTTTTCAAAATGAGTCCCTTAAATAATACATTTCTATAGTGTTCATATAGCACTATGTATGCAAATATATATAATAAAAAATATACATATAATTAGTACTAGAGGCAAAATATGGGTTTGATATGCTTTGTGCATGTGAAGTACTTGAATATAGGACATTACATTGTCTGAGCTGTTTATGGAAGTTTTTTATATTAATACAATAGTTTGATTGCAAATCTGAGAGAGGCTTAACCTCTACAATGAATTGTGCTGAAAATAAATAAAACACAAAACACATAAAAGCTGTTTATCAGCAAAAGTACTCTCACTGGCAAAAGTCCTCCAAATCTTTTCCTTACGTAATCTTTGTTTTACATCCCTCTTAGTGAAATATCCTATATAATGGAAAATATTGTTTCTGACCCACAGAAATTCCATTCTGTAGGTAAAAATTCAAGCAATTTTATGTGATATTTGAGCTTCCAAAAAAAGTATTTATGAAATATTACAGAGATCAGATCAAGTGTTTGTTTTTGAGTAATTATGACCTATTTTGAAAACCTGTAAACTGTTTACTTATAAAATAACTATACAATGTGTGTTTTATATTAACATCTTAATCATTAATAACTTGCATATTTGCTGCACACTTTTAACACCTGCTTCACCAAATAATTTAAGTTTTAACTGTAATGAGAAGGCAGTATTTTGAATATTAGGGAACGCCTAGGGAAGGAACCTGGCCTTAGTTACAGCATTTATAAAGCTATGGATAATTATTTTGAAACAGTGATTAATAAGTGTCCATTTTCATGTCATCATTGGTAATAGATGCTATCTCACTCAGGCACCCCGCCATTCTGTTTAATACAAGTGTATCCTAGTGTAAAAGGGAGCTTGTCATACTTATCTCTAATGGTGAATGATTTCTCTCCCTCCTCCTGAAGACACTTTGCACCCAATATTCTCAAATCCTATCATGCTACAGCCTGACAAATAAGCTAACAACAATGCAGGTGGCAGGCTACATTTATGTGTAGGTGTATGTCCTCTAGAAGATATGCAGAAGATAACTGAATCATTTTTTGCTAGTAAATTGGACAAAATACACATAGGCAGAAATGTGCTTATGGAAAGAGATGCAAAATTTTTACATTTCAATAAAATATCATGCTCTAAGAGAGCAATATGCTTCAAAGAATCATTGCATTTTCAGAAAGTGGCAGAAAAATTAAGCACTGTTTTTTGTAATTACTGCTGAAATTCTTCAAAATGCAAAAGCAAAGAGGATCTGTCATTATACCAATGTTGCAATTACTGCCTGTAACTTCTGCTTGGTTTCACATATTTCTGTGCGTTCTGTGTTTAATTCTCTTTTCAAGCGATTGTACTGTATGAAACCAACAACAATTTGTCCTGATTCATCATTTAGGAGGAACAGCTGATTAATCCCATGTCAACAGTCTTGACCCTATGCAAAAACTAGAAACATTGAAGGTCTGCTTAACAATATATCAAAGGTACAGTTCCTTGTATTCTGTCCTTTACAAAATTATAAATCACATGCAAATGCAGAGTAAGTTCGGAAAGTGTTGCTCAGTCATTATGACTTTTATCCTTTTATCTTACACAGTGAATGTTTTGTTTCTTTTAAACATTTCAGTGTTAAGCAACCAGCATGTCGCCATCACATTTTCCTGTATGTTATCTGGGTACAAAAAAGAACCGTATGTATTTATTCGTTGGTTTAGGCTCATCTGTTCCTGAACCAAGACACCTGTACAGCACAGCAATCCCATAAAGCAAAAACACCTTGATTCTTTCCATAAAATTCTTAAATGTCACGGCTTGGTGCTGTAAGTGCTGACTTATGTGAGTAGGCTTTACTCTTCTGAGAAGACTTATTAGCTTCAGTCAGACCATTTATCCTAATGAGGGCTTGCAGATTTGGGTCCTTCCAGCAAGCTCCTCAAGGATTTTTTTTTCAGGGTGTAAGGTTTACACGGTATCCCTTTCAATTCTTAATTTTCAAAAGATTTCCAGTCGTTGCTTCCCACAAACGTGCATATTAAAAAAAAAATTATTCTTCCACTTATGTTTCTGCTTATGTATAAACAAACAATACCTGGTTTATATTAGTCTGTCTACAATCACTGGGTAAACTGGGTGAAATAAAACATAAGGAAAAATCTTTTAAAATGTGATCAGGGCAAGAGAGAACAGAACATTTCCATTTTGAGTAGTGAAGCACAGTGACTCTCCCAAGCCAGTCTGGAAATGCTAATGAAATTTTAAGGTCTTCCTTTCTATACGGTAGCTCCAGAAAAGAATGTGTTCTTTGCTATTGTAAGGCATACACTGATAGGTAAAGGAAAAAAAAAAGGAAGAAGAAGGAAAAAAAAACCAGCAAAAAATGTACATAACATAACTAAATAAAACCAAAATCTGTGGAAATCTTCTCATGTAAACCGCATAATAGCACTTCAAATGGCCCCTTTCTGTCATCCACTGTAACCATCACATTCCCATTTCTGCTGCAGTCAGGTGAACTGTCAAAGAGCTATTACGGTTGGCTGCATAGAATTCCAAGGAAAGACAAATCTGTGCAATTTTCTCCTTGGACAATAAATGGGTTTTTGGTGTACCTAGGTTTTCCTAAACAATTTTGGTAAAGGAAAAGAGAGTTTTTCATTTTTTTCCTGTATTTTTGCAAAGCAAGGGGCTTTATTTGGGCTGAAACCTTTACTATGAATGTGTAGCCCTTTGATGGATGCACATTAGCATTCCAGTATGAGGGTAAGATTTATAATTTTTTTCCTTTTGTGATGCATAATATAGCTTCAAGTAGATACTTAGAAATGTACTATGGCATGTTATATTTTAGTATGTGTTTTTGCACTGTTAAAAGAATCGGTGTACACCAAGTGAAATAACGAAATGTATACACAAATTCAAAAATCATCTAATCTGCTATTAAAAACTAATAGCAATGCTAAAATAATAAATGCATTTAGTCTTTCATGTCTGTTTAAAATACTGCATGCTCAGAAGTGAATACATTATTGTGATATGTAATACCATATCTTCTGATAAGGCTTATCTCATAAATAAAAAGATGGATAAATGATGTGTTTCTGAACGGTTTTTCTTCAGAGGCAACTATTTTGTCCATCCTCGTGAGGTATGTTGTATAAGCAAAATGAGAGTTTGATTATGCCCTTCATATAGTTAATAAACACGTGGTTGTCAGAAACCACAACGAGGTTTCTTGCTGGTTGTTTTCATCTTCTATAAAAAATTAAGGTGTTTCAGAACTGACCTTTGCTCTGTTGAGTCATCTCCCTTTTTTTTTCAGTTCAATTTCCTTTACTGATCAAAAGCATAAGCCAGAATTTTTTATATACTCAGAAAGAGGGCAAAACACAGCTGATTCCTTTAATTTTTTTAAGTTGGATTTTTAAATTTCGTTTTTACATAATTTTGTTAAAATTTGAACCTGTTCAAATTTAAAAAACAAGCAGTCGTGGATTTTAATTATAATTCTTGCTTCACCACTGAATTTCCTCAGCAGTTGCCTGCTTTTAATCTCTCTAAGTAATAACTGTTAAATACAACACTCTTTCTATTTAATACAGAGCTATATTAAGAGTAGAAATTCAACTACATTCACTGGTATTACTTTTTTAGAAAATTAGATTTTAATTTGGTACCTCTTTAGGAAATGCTTTGTTTACTATATTCCACATGTGTATAACTGCACCTCCCTATACAGTGTTCAGGGTATAGTCCCACGAACAAGTTTGTCATACAGAGGGAATGTTCCCTGCCCTGAAGTGTTTACATTTATGATAAAAACTTCTGTTTTGAAGCACTGTGATAACATTCCTGAAAAATAAACCAACACAAAGCAGATTATTCAAAGAAAACCCAGCCCTTAGTCAGGGAGTTTTCTTCTGCTGTTTTCGATAGACAGTGTTACATGGGAAGGATTTTTTTCTGTGTTCTAGTCTGATGATTCTTCCTGCTTTTATTTCTCCCATCGAGGATGTAGCATCTATAGAGACACTTGAATATTTTTTCCTTTCCTTTTATTTTTTTTTTCTTACAGATAGTTCAGTCTGGAAAGTGCTGTTTGCCAGCTTATTTGTTTCTGTGTTTTGTTTATAAGCAGAATATCATTCATTTCTGCATATCTGCTAGACTGGACAAATCAAGGTGACAATCCATGGTTAACTCTGTCAGGCCCTTTGTCCTGCTCTTCTGAGGACTGAAATACAATGGGAACAAAGTGGAATACATAACCGTCCAGCTGCCTTGTTGTGACAGTGCCTCAGTATTACAGTGTCTCAGCCCCTGTTTGCCTATCGATAGCCAGCCCATGAGATGACAATGCAAATCATGTGAAAGGTCTCCTGCAAAATAAAAAAATCATTTCAAGGGTGGGGGGGGGGGGGTTGGGAAATAGATCAGGCTTGCCTGAAAAATAGGAACTCATAAAGGGCTCTGGTTTTGGTATAACTGGTACATTTAGATGTACGGCCTGGTTTTTAAACCATGGCATGTTTCTAAGGGGTGCAGGTAGGCTCATGTGTTAAAATCTATCATATGGTGACTGCTTACAGGACTCTGCATTGATGTTACTTTTAAGGCAGCTTATATTTCATTTAAGCATGCAATTAATCATCTTTACAGTGCTGATGTGACTGGCATCAGCGGTGTTATTTAATTAAATTTGAAATTATTTTACAGTAAATACAGGCTTCCAACTAACCAGTTCAAATTAAATGCTGAGGTCTATTTCTTACCCATGGTGTTTCCAATTTAAATGTTCATCCAAAAGGTTACACACCATGGGTTGAAATCATTTTTATGTTCTAACTGTTGCTAAACCCAAAGATCAACTGTACGTGAGTCCTGTGCATTTATTAACTGTAGGAATGTGTACACATTATCTATATTTCTCATATTCCATTTCATATTAGTGATTTTATGACTGATGCTCCTTAAGCACCATTTTTCTCTCGATACTTTGTCTCTTCTGTCAAATCAGCCCAGGGCTCCTTTCACAAAAAAAAAAAAAAAAAAAAAAAAGGAAAAAAAAAGACTTTCCTCCATTTTGTTTCAGTGTGGTAATCAAGCAATTAGCCTACAAAATGGAGGTACTCCGCTCCTCATCCTGCATCTTACTTCTGGTGGGCTTTACCTGCACGTAAGCAGCAGGCACAGCACTTTGCTGCTGAGCCTGTGAAATTGGCCCCTGAAGAGCATTCACACGATGGCCCATAAGTGGCCAATGCTTAGGGCGACTCTGGGAGGAGGGAGACCTTCCCAGTGGGATCGCTGGAGAATTACGTACAGCACGTGCTCTACCTGCAAATTCTGCACTGGCTACATGAGAAAATGTGTGGCTGTGCTCCTTCCCCTGCAGCACTCACTCCCCAATTTTATAAGGACCAGAAAACATGTACTGAGCCAAACTTTAAATGGTGGGAACATCATTGCTTTTCACCATATATTGTCTTTCAGAAAGGAAAAAGAAAAGAAAAAGAAGAAACCAAACCAAGCCATACCAAACCAACAACACCATTTGTTTTATGTTACAGCTTTCCACAGACAATTCACAACATGTCTAGCAAGGAATCAGACCAGAAATACTGTCTTACTCCTATCATATATATAATACAGCTTTTGAATACTGGAAAATCTGTCATCCGTTAAGTGCAGCTCAGGTCTTCTGTGTGAAAAGCACAAGCCTCTTTTTTTTTCTTTTTTTTTTTTCTTCTTTTTTTTCTTTTAATGCAGTGCTGCCGTGTCTGCACTTTTTTGAAATTGCATATTTATCAGGTTATGAATAATTTATGAGTGGGGAAGGAAGGGGGAGGGCTGGAAGGGGAAGGAAGAGTGAGAAAACATATGCTTGGGCAGAGGAATACCTTAAATGAATCCACTACCAAGTCTTTTGAAGGATTACTTGTAATTATATTTTTTTGCTTTTTGTTTTGTTTCTCTTTTGCTTTTCTTGGTCATCTGCTATTCCTATGGTATTGTCTGTTGGGTTTATTTGGCTTTTAGGGAGCACGAAGGGATTGGGGGTAGTGCTTGCTACAAGTTGGAAGATTTTGCCGTGGAAATGAATTGAGCATTTCTTTGACTTCTAAAGTACGGGGTGTTTAATAAATATTAATCCTTCAACTGTCAGACTGAATTATTGTCAAAAAAAGGCTGACAGATTGAGGATTAATGACATGCCTCATAAATTAGAAATGAACTATCAGCAGAATGTCCAAAGTAGGGATCAAGAACAGACCTGATTTGTACCTCAGACCAGTTGAACATGTCATCTATGTCAGACCTGAGCTCAGACGTATGCACAAAACACAAACAACCCTCCCTCCCACAAACACACATTCTGCTCTTCATGCACCAGGATCTGACATCTAGATCCCTTCTTCCTTAGGATCCGCAAGTACTGAAATAGCAAGATTGTCTCAGATGCCAGATAATTTGATTAGAGTCAGATCCGTATCCTTTTTTTGCTGTTTTGTTAGAGGGAAATTGAGGGAGGTACAGTTATTTCTGTTCAAATATCTCAATGTCGTATTTTCCCACTATGAAAAATGCAACATCACAGAAAGATGAAGACTTAGCATTATAATGGGAAACAGTAAAACTGGTAGCTGCCTCTTCAAAAACACACAGAATTTCCAATATAAATTATGTATTAAAGGAAATATGTTTGTATAAAGCAAGTAACAGTAATTTAATATAAGGTGGCAGAATTTTTAGGAGAGGCTAATGTGTGTCAAAAAATATCTTGTACAGTCTTTAATCAAACTCATGATCCTCAGTTGAATTATTGCTTGTAAAGCTGATTTTACTGTATTTTCTAATTCATTAAAAGCAAATCTCTCTCTCTCTCTCTTTCTCCTCCTCTTTTTTCCTCTTGTGGTTATTAGAGGAAAATTAAGCTTAATTTGTGTAAGACCAGATCTTTTTGGGGTGCCTGAATCAAACAAGCAGTTATTTGGGGTGCCATTCTTTCTCTCGGGCACAGAGGTACACAATATGAAACTGGGCTACCAGAGTGTATAAAAATGTCTAGCTTAATCACTCCCTAATGACAGCGACTTATGTCCTTAGTGCAGTCGATTTGTTTCCTGGGTTTTAAAAGTAGATTATTTCCATGGTGCAGGCTTAGTGTAAGCTGTTGAGAAACCACAAGCACTGCACTTCAGCCTGAGTTTGGGACGTTCGCCAAGGGTAATCTGATTAAAAGGGCATTTTTTACAACGTTTTGGTGCTTTGAAAATTCTGTGCAGCCAGATAGAGTAGGGCCAAAAAAAAATTGCTTTTTCAAAGCTAACAATTTTGCCTGAGCAGAATTAAAAGCGTGATAAGCAGCATCACTGGAATGATTCTCTTCGACAGTCTTGCAACTGGATAAACAAAGCATCCTTAGTAACACATCTGTTACAGACCCACAAGCAAATTCATGATCTATTTAATGCAAGGTTTTTGCTTGTTTGTTCTGCCTTTAATCACATTTGCTTGCTGCACAGGTGTGAGGTTCTGAGGCCTTGCTTTATCTGTAAGAATGAAAATGTTTCCCTTTTTCTACAGTAGCTTTTGTCTTCCATGACGTGACATTTATAAATGTTCTGCTGTGAAAGTGGTTATTTGTGACGCGCTCTAAGAACCAATGTTGGGTACCATATTCCTGAGAAGTTTAGCAGCTGTATGTTGTTAAAAGATAATTATCCTATCTAGAATCTTGTATGTCTTATAAGAGATAGAATGTAATACTAATTAAATATGTCATGTTTGCACACATCAGAACATACTCAAAAGAACTGTTCTTGTATAATTTGCCTTGTTGAACTACTTTCATATTCTTCTACAGCACCTAAATAAGGAAGAAAAGGTAACTGAATTCTCTCCCCTTCTTCACAGCCCTGTATTTCTCTGAATGGCAAGTTCATGCTGGTCTTCACATGTGCTGATACACAGAATTACTTACAGCAAGAAATTTGTATACACAATATACTTCAAAGTCACTGGCTTCAGTGAGACTATGCAATAGATCAGACTGGCACTAGGTTTTAGCGTGACAGGCAAAATAAAGTTTGTTTTCTACAAAACAGGCTATTTTGGTTTGCTTAATAAATATTGAATGACAAGACATGGTTTCTTATCTTCTACCACATCACATGGCTCTCTGGAAAGGAAAAAATATATAATGGATTAAACTGAATTAAATTTTCCAACTGTTTTGTCTTAATTGTAGCTGCTGACTCGTAAGTGAAGCAAAAGTGCAATGCACCACACATTACATTTTTTCCCCAAAGAGGCCTCAGTGATAAAATTACTTTTATATTTGCTTCAAAATGGATTTTTTTTTATTCTGTTTATCTTTTTCCACATAGGTCAGAACATCTGTATCTTCCTCTGTGCATGTGGCAAAGCATGTTTTCTCTCGTCAGGAATGCCTTGATAATTTTTTATATATCAGCATTTTAAAACTGGCAACCTTAGGATTACACGAAGCTTTCAGGTATATCAGTCACAGTATGTGTGAGGTATAGGCAGCACTGCATTTACTCTAACTCAGTTTTACCTGTCGAGATACACATGCCGTGTTCACCCATCTATACATTCATACATACACTCATGAACATGTAAGTATACAAAAGCCATTTCTTTCAGCGATGATTTTAATGATATTCAGCATTTCTTGCTGCACCCCTCTCAAAGTTACATGCATCTACATTTGTGAGATAAAAGCACATTGATTTTAACTCTGGTGGATGCAGAGCCATAGAGTAGTTCAGCCAGCAGCATTTCCAGGGTGGGGCTGCATGTCCCAGAGCCCTGATGGGCTGAGATTGGCTTTGTCAGGGCAGCTTGGCTTGGGAGCCTTTGATGCTGTGCTAAGTTCAGTTTAGAGTATTTACTGATACAAGTCTTCAGCAACTGCCAAAACTGCTTGGAGCTATGAAGCACAGGATTTTTCAATCCCAGTGACCAGCCAGTCTCCCAAGGCACAAAAAGCTGCTTCAGGGTAGCTATAGCCCCCAAATTCACTTTGTGTGACCATAAAAAGGGGGGTGGGGGGAGAAGAAGTTTTACAGGGAAAAAGGCTGAAGCAAGGTGTCATCGTGTCACACTTTATTTGCTGTGCTGTTACCACTGTTCCTCAGAAATGGAAACATAACACAGGCAGAATTGATTGAGAAACAGCACTTTACTATTAAGTGTTTATTCTGGATGAGTCAGCACAGCCTGGATTTCTGGCATACTGAAGGTTGACAAGCATTTAATTTTTTTTAATCTTCAAATTCAGCATATACCTTATTTAAAATTTTCCTTTAAAGGTTGAATTTTATGCCCCTTAAAATGAGATATTCATGCCCGAAAGATGACCTGCTGTTCTCAGGGAGAGAAAGGCAAACCATTAGAAAAGAAGAGGATTTCTTGATAATCAAGGACACCTGTGATTCTGTGTTGCTTTCGAGAGCACAAAGACCTATAGATCTGCTCTTTCTTCCAGAGTAAAATGTCTGTGATCCATAAGAAGCTCCAATCCTTCCTTTCTTAGCCCAAAGAGAAAAAGGGAAAGAAAGAAAATTATGCGCCATCAGATCAGCTGCTCTCTGTTTCTTCTTTAAAAAGCTGAAGATGTTGCTATTTAACATAAAACCTTGTGACCTTACTGCCGCTGCTGCTTTGAAACACCAAGCTATTTAAAGATGCAAATTGCAAACAGAGGGAAAACATCAGAAGAACCTGTCTTGAAATTAGTGTGTTTGACTGAAAATTAGCTAGCTTAATCGAACTTGCAGGAAGTGGATTTTCTATTCAGAAACCTGGTTAGAGATTTTGTCCACCAGGGCTATTGTCAAAGTGTACAGGACCTTTGGTAGCACAAAAATTGAGGCTCCATGTAACACCCACAGTATTGTGCTTGTGTTTGATTTGCTTATATTTTAGACTAAAATCCTTCAACACAAGAGTTGTACGTGATGCATTAATAAGCCTTAGTTCAGACAGACCGAGGAACTGGTGTGGTTTCAGGTCCCCACTTTCTTAGACCAAGGAAATGATGATGTTCAGTCAGCAAGGGCAGTATGTGTGCAGGGACGATGCTTATCCATTCATCCAAGCGTGGAGGGGACCCTCCACAAACAGACTTCTTTCTTTTGGCAAGGAAGAAAGACCTCAGCTGCCCATGTCACTCTCCTCTATAGCACTGGGATTTGCATTGAGAGGAGCTCTATGGGCAGGGTGATTAAGATGAAGGAGTGGGAAGGCCAAGCAGCTGCTGTTGGAAGCAAAGTGCCTCAGTCAGCATGAACCCATCCTCACAACTCTGCAAAAGTATCTTGGCCAGAGGACTCTCTCTCTGTTTACTAATTCCAAGACCTCATTGCCAGGTCTGTGCAGGGACAGAGTGAATACAGTCCATTACCTTTCCTTTTTCAAGAAAGAGGATACTAAAGCCACTGCTCCAGATCTTTCTGGCGAATACCTAAATTTCTAAATTCATGCATACCTCTCATTTGCCATGAGCACATAGTCTGGAAATAAAAGGCAGAACAAAGTAGATAGAGCACATCCCCAGTTTGGTTCAATTTAAAAGCACTGAGTACACCATATGGACACAAAACTGTTTTAAATATGTACTTCAATAAGTCTGTCTCCCATATCTTCACCAGTTGTGTATGGCTATATAATTTATTTGCACAAATTTGTGTTGCTTTCCTGACATTAGGAATGGGACTCTTCATTATGTTACCACTGGAAAAATAACTTGCCAAGGTAAAGGGTACATGTTGAGCTTGCAAAGCTCAAAGCTAAGGACTAAAGAAAAATCATTAGTTAATAAAAACATGTAAGGAAAATTTTACACAGAAATTATTCAAAACAATGGAAGTGTTTGAAATTAGGACTGTAAATAATCTTACAACACAGACATCTGAAGATTCAGACTTCTGTTTTCTATTTTATCAGGATTTCTGGACAGACACAGTTTAAAATCAATCAAGATATTGTTGTTAGGTGCTCCTGTGTGGATCTAGTAGCCTAGCCAGTTACTAAAGCAGCTCATTGGTTTAGATGTTTAGTTTAATGGCAAGTTCTCAATGAAGAAAATGGGAGCTTTGTCTGAGCAAGGTTAGATGAAAATTAGCATTCTGTATTTCTTTTGAAAAGATGTAGTTTTAGAAGAGTAAAGGGATTTTCCAAGTCTTATGGGAAGCCGCTGAAAATTAAAGGACTAAATAGTATATTTGTGGAAGTTGATGAAATTAGATAATGTTTCATACTGAAGGTATTTTCATTAATATTTCAATTTTTCAGGTCCAGAGATTTATACTGTTGTTTAATGTAAGAGTCATTAATTCTCAAATTATATACCAATATTTTTTTTGTATTTTCATTTGATTCAGGCACTATATTGCCAACTGTGTCCAAGAACAAATATATCCATGGAAGCATTCATACTTACAATAATGGATAGAGCCCTGTTGCAGAAAATTCACTATTAGGAAACATACTGATGCTAACTTTATCTGTTTTTCTGCACAGAGATATTTCTAACAAAGAAAGTCTAAGGAAAGGGTTGTATTTTTATAACTCTACTGTTATGGTGAATGTATCTTTCCGTTGGCGTAAACAGCACAGATAAAATAGATATTTTTCACATTTACTTTTTTTAGCAGTAAAATTTCTGTTTCTCTAAACTTCCATGAAGGCTTGTGGTAAAATTCCTGAAAACATTTCCTATTCTTCATAATTCTGCTGGCAGTGCTGTAGAATCACATCCTTTATAGGTATCTGTCACATTGTGATGGTGTGATACCACTTCTTTGCTCGCTTTACTTCAGCATGTCATAAATTTAACTTCCAGGAAATAACTTGTATTATAAAGTGCTACATTCTCTTCCAGGCTACACATTGAAACTGTGTGATTCTGTTTCCTTCTTTTATAGGTAAGAAACTTGGTTTTTGTACTAGCAAGAAATGTTTAAAGGTGTAAGTGCTGAGGACATTGCCCTTACTGAATTTGCCTTATAAGAATGCTACACAAGCACCACAAGCACAATACTAGCTCTCAAAGATTTATATTTTGTAAAATTTTCATTCACAAAGCAAATAATTTCCATGTGTCTGCGCACATACCAGGTTAGTAGGTTATAAACACGTCAGTTCAAAAAGGGAGATTTGGTTTTCAAGGGAAAAAATAATAGGAACCCAGTATTTTCCGTGATAATATTTGGAACAAAGTTAAACAGTAGGGAAATAATAAATAATTGTGTTTCATAGAGGAAAGTTAATTCTAAGGTTAAAGCATTTAAATTTTATTATCTTTTTTGATTGCTCTAATCTGCAGTCTTCTCAGTAGAATTACTAGATGCATAACTTAATTCTGACTACCATTGTTAGAATGGAACAATAATCAATGTATAATCCCTGTTTATAATAAGGAATACATCTAAAAACCATACAATCTTTTGTAAACCAGCAAACAGTATCCATGATACTTAATAATTTTAAAATCTTCCAACACAGAGAAATCGTGAGGACAAATAATGCAGAAATTTAAGAAAGAAATTGATTACCTGTTGGATCTAAATTTGAAGGAAGTAATGAAAATTTCTTTATGCTCTTCTATCTGCTACGTGCCTTATTAGTGTTTTAAAGTGTCATTCACACCATTACAATGCATAAGTTAAGAGTAATCCCATAACCAGTGGGAGTACTATGTTCTTTCCCATAAGACAAGGAAAAACTTGTAAAATATTTGAAAAAGTGTGTTGCTGAAATAAATAGCGAATTTTAGAAGAGAAAACAAAAACAGAATTTAGAAACCGCTGGTCTCCTAGGTAAACTTAAGTGCTGACAGGTCTGAATTAATAGAGACTGTTTTTCAAAAGGTTCAATGTCAGCTATTTATTGCATTTACTCATTCATTCCTACACTACTCTTAAGGGGATCGCTTGATTCCTGACCTGTATGACAGAAAGAAAATTTGCTGTATAATAGAGAAATAATGTCTATTTTGCACTCCAAAACAGAGTCAAATACCAGAGTTCTATCATTTTAGCATTTTAAGGGGATATAGAGATGGGGGTAGATTGGACTCAGTTAATAAAAAAAATATGGAGTACTTTATTTGTGTCTTTGCTGGTCAGATGCTAGATCCTGCTAAAGCTGGATTTTAGTCCTGAGCCTCTAGGTATTCAACAGAGGGCAGGTTAAAAAGTGCAAATGAGCACTCACTGTGAGTTACCTCCTGAGGGAGGGTGTTGGAGCAGTGTGCCAAGGAGCCTTAAGATTACAGTAAAAATATATATTTTGTGTCAAAGTAGCACATCTTTTGCAGTGCCCTGAAATATTCCTACAAGGTATTCTCCTGAGGCAGAGTTTAGTCTCAGGACAGATAAGCAGCAGCTACCAAGACACAACTGAATGCAGAAATGCCTTACTATACCTATTGCACTGGAGTTTTATTCAGTATTATTTGCCACATAAAGCCTGATGCAATTTGATTATCATCTTGAGCTGGAGATGACATTTATTAACTACAGTCTTTTTGAAAGCCAAAAATTAGGCCCAAAATCTTGTACAAAAATTAAGAAAGGCTGACTCTTCAGACTCCTAGTTACTGAAAACACAGTTTGTTGTCACTCTGGTATGATTCCAGAATTGTCACAGAATTTCATAGATCAGTTAATTATTTTGGTGGCAGGAAAAGTTAGAGACTGTTCAGTTATAATGTGTATATTTTAATGTGTATAATAGTTTGTTTGAAAGGTCACAAGGTTCTTTTTTTTTTTTTTTTCTGAAAGGATGTTGTGAGCCATACTTTGAACTTCAGAAAACCGTTGCATCTTTATACAATTAAAAAACCTCAGAGATCACATTCTTCATTGGTTTTGACTGGTTTTAGCTTTGGTTTTGATATGGCTCTTGCACTATTTTATTTCCTTCCCCCGCCCCACCCCAATTTATATAATTTAAATTGTAATTTGATTGTAAACAGTCATAGTACAGGAAAATTTCCAAATCGCTTTCAAATACTGAACTATGAGAACAAAATTTTTTCTTCATATATAAGACTTTAATACTACATTTATTTAATTTCAGACTCAATTATCACTAAAACAAAAATTATTCTTGTCCTTTAAAAATACATTTTAAACAGAACTCACCTGCTCTTTGTCTCACCCCCACACAAGTCTGGGAAATGTTGGAGATTAGAGCTACAGAACTGGATGTTATTAAGTATACATCTAACATATCTATAGGTAGCTGCATTAAAGTAGATGGTCTGGATAAATTAGTGAAGCTTAGTGGAGGTGGCATATAAAACTTTGCTACAATACTTGAATATATTCTACATAGCCTATGTAGGAGATGCTAAGTGACAGGCAAAGATGGTTTAAACAAAATAGCCTGAGATAAAGGATCTTCAATTTAGTCATTATTTTTCATTTTTGTATCCCTCTGGGCTTTTTTTTCTCCACCTCCAGTCTGGTGAAGGTTCTTCCATATAGACATCATAAATGGAACAGTTAATTCGTCTACGTGCAATTATTTTTTTACAGTCAGTGGATCTGCTGCCATGAGTCAGAGTCTGCAAGTTTGTTCTCATCATCTTTCTGGCAAGGAGTACCAACAGTTTCACAAGAAATTTCCCAAATCACAGATCTCAGCCCAATTTTGCTTGACAGCTTTGTGCTTTTTAAAGTATTTGAAAGCTGAAGGTTTGAGTTTCATCAGATAAAGAAGCCCAACCCTCTAGGGTTTGACTTTTACCTGTTTTAAGTAGATGAAACAGTAACTTTCAAATTTTTTGCACCATACGACTTCTTCCTGAGCCTGTAGCTTTGTCACCGGTGCCAGAGTGACCTGAGACATTAACAATGCCCTCCCGGCTGTGAGCAACATGAATTTTAGCTTTGCCAATGCCCTGTTCCCAAGCATGGAGCAAATCCAGTTGGCTCTGAGCACCTCATTGCGGTAGCAAAGTTTTGCTCATTTTGTCACTGGTGTTTCAGGATTGTTCTTGCATGCACACGCGCACACACACCAGTTGTTGTTTCCTCACTTTCTCTAACAAAAGGAGAGCTGTTGTCACATTTTTTTCTCCTCTCTTGGTTGTATTTGTCGGGCAAAGATCATCATGCTCTGATTTAGTGTTTTCAAATAAGTGTGCCCTCTGGTGCAGTGCTCTATTGAGAGACAACACAGCCCAGGCAGGAGAGTTCAGCATGGCCACTAATAAAACACAAGTGCTGCTTTGTCAGGCCACGAGTGATTACTTGAACAAGTGCCAACCAAGAAACCAAACATTAGAGCACGGCTCTTCAGACCCTCAAGACAAAGGGCCAATTGACTTTCCTCATTAGTTTTTGTGCCAAACATGTAAACACAGTTTCCTCTCTATCTTTGATGCTCAAAACATGCCAGCTTGTTAACATCTTGGGTGGTATGGTGGTTTATGAGCTTGTAAAGACTATTATGTACTGGTGGGTTTTGTCCGAATTGAATAGATTGGCTTATCCTAAGGACTCCTGAAACTGGCATCTTTTTGACAATTTAGAAATTCTGTCTTTGCTCCAATAGACTGAAGAAACTGCCCAAAAGAAATTTAAAATGCACAGGATTTTTTACAGGCACACATGCACATTAAAGCTTTGTTAAAATTAGGATTGGTCTATGGCTCACTAAAAAATAAAAACAAAACACTGCCAAATTGATAAGTTTTGGCTACATAAACTGCCTGATGAAACCTTATATGTAACCATACTGCAGAAATTTCACTGAGATTTTTTGCAGGGTATCCTTTATATTACACTGCCTTTACTTTGGAGGACTCTGACATTATAACTTCCTGTGCATTTACTCCAGTCTTTTTTGTTTCTAAATGCTGTGACTATACAAGATAATGGAAATTGGAACAATTTGAAACAACCTGAAGTGTTTGTGAAAGGTGTTGCATTTTAGTCAGTGCACGGGGAATGTTTTCTGTCTTGGAAATGCCTTTCATATATGGTGTGACTGCTGGCATGAAATTTTACCCAAGTAAAACACTGAGAGTTTCTTAATGTGGCTATTTTATGAAACAGACTATGAAGGGTGGTGTTCTTAATGAACTGGCCTCTCTTTTCAGTTCTGCAAATGATATCTATATATTTTAGCTAAAAACTGGAGCTTACATTTTTCCGTTATACAAAAAAATGATGAAGGTTTTAAAAATGAGGATGATTAGTAAGAGAAAAAAAAACCCTGAAATCCTCTGTTTAACTTGCATTTCCAACTAAAACTGAAAGAAATTCACTTGCCACCCTCTGTTTATGTTGAAATGCAGAATCATATAACCTCCCATACTTGGGTCTAATGAGAATTATATTATTTTCAATGAAGAAATGGTGAGAAGTAGAAATGAGTAAATTCTTTTGAATTTCTTTTTAAAGAACTAAAACATAAGAAAGGTAAAGAAAAATAATAAAGAGGTTCTGGGATTTTCTTGAACTCTCTCTCATACACACACACAAAAACACACACATATACACATATATATTTTAAATAAAAGATCCAGCATGTATGGAGCTATCTGCAGCAGAGAAGTGAGCCCAGTGGGAGCCCAGGTGTTTCTGGGCTCAATAAAACAAAATGAAAGAAAGGGCTACATTTTTGGTGGAACCGTGGCAGCCAGATCTTTACACTGAGATTCTCAGTGCCAATAAAAAAAATGAATATTAGCTGAACAGGAAAACAAATGTATGGATCTAATGTCATCTACTATGATGTCTAATAATGAAACTCCAAGTCCCTCCTCCTAGTCTATCCCACAGACAAGAGCCCCTACTGTCCATGCCTCTGCCTCTGAAACTTCTGGCCTGCAGGGTCTTTGGCAGGTGTCTGAGTAGGCACACAAGCTCCTCACCTCTTCCCCCTTTCCACTGCAAGGTTGGTCATGTGAGGTTTGGAGTTGCTGTCTGCAGGTTAAGATTTCTGCTTGGGTTCTGTGTGATTTAGGTCTTGGTCTGCAAGCTCTGTCTGAGGTTTCCCTGCATCATCTCAAATTAACCCTAACCCAGGAGTAACAGCAGAGAGCTGTTAATCATTCTCAAGTGGATGGACAAGCAAATGGTTTCCACCCAGAACAAGCTGGTTTTCAAAGGCAGGTCTGTACAGGAATGATAACAAAATCTCTCAGCTACAGATATGAGCCACCTGAGAGGGATGATGGTAGAAATCCTGCAGCAGATTAAGTTTCAGATGCTTTCAAAGAGTAGTATCTATACTATTCACCTTGAGGGAAAATGAAACAGAGATTGATGTGCCTTCCTGGAAAAAGAATTGTCTCTGGTACACCACCAGGGAAGGATGAGCAAAGCTGAGGAGTATTTGGTCTGCAGAAGGTATTAAAAACACTGTGGAGAACTGTGGTTTCATGCCCAGGGACACTGTCAGGTGCATGTACAGGTTCAGGAGGGAGTCCCAAAGGGCCTTCACCACGGCTGGGGGAAGGGGCAGGGTTAAATCATAAAGAGGTCCACAGGGTCAGTGCTCACTCCAGGACAGACTGTGAAACAGGAATTTCATTTCCCAAGAAGGTTATATTGAATTGCCTCCTCACACAAAATTGCAGAGAGACTCAAAGCCAGAACAGTGTCTGGACTCTTCTGAGGCTCTTAAGACTTAAATTGCTCTGGGAACAGCTGCAAGTGGGTCCAAACACTGCAGACTTATGAGCATCCAGAATGGAAGATCTCAGCAACTTCTATGACAACTGGCAGCTAACTCTCAAAAAAGTCCCCTGAAATTTCCTCAGTGCTTGAAAACTATGCCTGCCTTTGGAATTTAAGGAGTTTTCCCTGCAAGTGGAGCTTCTTCCAGGCTTAGTACTACAGGTAAAACTGGCTTCCAAAGCAGCTTCTCAGTGCCTGGGGCAGTGATAGATTTGGAGGCAAAGAGCTGCTAAGGTCTATATGAGTAGGATGGGCAGCCACTGGTGAAATAAAACAGTCAATAAGATTAAAGGTACTTGTGGTGATGATTCAGAGAAATATGGGTAGGAGTGTCTTGTCCTCTCTCACACTCGATTTTCCTTGCTCATGCCTTAGGTTACAGAAATCGCTGTTCCTCCCTGTGTTCCTCCCTCTCCTCCTTCACAGATGTCTACTTCCTCCGCCAAGCTGCTGACTTCCTTCATCTTGATCCTCCTGCAAGAGGAAGGTCCTCTCCCAAATCAAGGCATGTTCTGACACAGCTCAGTCATTCAAGCTCTGCTACATGCTGGCTTTGAGGTCACCATGGTTTATTTACTCAGGAATGGGTCTTCTGGATGTTCCAGATTTTTGAAATAATATGGACGTGCTCTTGGAGTAAGTAAAACTATTCTCTGAAGCACATAATAACAGTTTTTGTTCAGAATTGAACTTGTATATATGACAGTCTGTATCAGATGGCTGCAGATATTGCAGGACAGTCTGTGTTGTTCTTTATGTTGTTTTTTCCTTCCTCCTGAATTTGACTGAAAGTATCATTGTTACAAACAACCTTTTCTGTGAAGTGTTAGATTTGACCTGAAACTGAATTTGGTTCACTACCCCTGTATCTAATGTTTGTTTTGTAACCCTTCTTAGCCTTTTCACTAAATTTCTTGTATAGAAATAATAATTTCAAAATGTGTTTCCAATAGCCATACATTTTTGATTGTCTGATGTTCAGGGTGAGTACATTAATACTGTTCAAAATGCTGTTTGCAGTTTTTCGGGCATGTCAACACTCTGGAATTTCAGCAATCGAATTTGACCTACTGAACCCTGCACGCAAATCCCTTGAATCGATCGCACCACACAAAGCAAAGTCTGCTGGAGTTTTGTTGCTAGAGTGAAAATTGAAGAGTAGGTTATTGGTGCTCTTTTGCTACCAAGTTCACCACGGTAAAAACATGAGCTCATGATAGACCATATAATGAAACTCTCAGCATTTCGATATATAAGCCAAGACCAATACCTTGACCTTTCAGGACTAGCAAAATGGATACAGGGATTGTGGAAAAGACGAGTGTTCTTATCCTGAGTCAGGCAGTGTATGGATAGATTAGGGCTACCATGTGCAGGAAGCACCATTCTTGATGTTTTAAAATGATTTCCTGCTGAATTTCAGCATTGTAGTGAAATGGTGAATTTCAGTCAAAGTAAGTTCCAATCATCCCTGTGACAGATTGGTCACTGCATAGGGGCAGGGAAGAGAGTCCCTGTGAGAAATCACTTTCTGTTAGTTTTGTCAACAGCTGACTGCAAAACAATATGATCATCAGTAGAGCAGAAAGATGAAAATTTGAATTAAAAAAATGGTATAAAAGTATATGTATCTGCCTTGCTTCCAGATTTAGACTCTGAGTATTACTCATCTGATCATCTGCAGCAAAGTTTGTTGTTAGAGATTTGAAAGTTCTCTGAGACAGGGAGATTGCTCAAGCTCTAGCAAAAACAACTGGTCAAAGTATGCATTAAATCACATTGGAAGTATGTGAAAATTACTTAGATCTTTCAAGTTGTTCTCCTCCTTTGTGTATACAGCAGAGTAGCACAAAATGCCATTTATGAGGTCTACTGGTGAGAAGAACGTATATGACAGTAGGTGTCAGATTCTTTTCTTGGTAGGGTTCATCCTCTCTTCTTCAATTCCACAGTGATTAGGTAGTGAATTATTAATGGCAAGGTAAATGCAGTTATTCTGGTGGAAAAAAAAAAGATGTGTACTGTTATTATGACTGAAAAATTGTTACATGGCAAAAGGATAGGCTGTCATTTACAAACCATTTTTCTATTTAAGGTTCTCTCATTCTCTTGTTCCTCTCTAAATAGTTTCACACAAAACTGAGAGACTGGAAGAAGGATGAAGTTTCTTATTTAAAGGTCATTCAGTGCAGTGGAGGGACTCCCATTGGGCCTATCCTTGCAATGCTACCTCACAGTAGGATCATGTTTGATCCCTTTGGGTCAGGGCAATCCTGATAAAGACTATCCAAAGACATTTGGTAAAGGGGAAACTGTCACCCTTTTTTTTTCTTTTAATGAAATCAAAAGATGATGATGATTTTATAGAAGAAACCAGTTTCAATAAGTCCAGTCAGAGAAGCAAAAGAGAGTCTAAAAATATGAAAGAGAAATATGAAAGAGAGACAGAAAAATAGTTTATGACTACTGGTTTTTAAATAACACAGGGTACAAAGAAATATCCTTTTTTTCCTTAGGTTTCTGCCCAAATTGTAGGGATGTTACAAACATTCCATGATTCTGATTGAGTGCTTTATTGATTTGAGAATAGAATATTGTCTCTCTAGTGAAAAGAAAGCCGTTCAAATTCTCCATTTTTTTTATTCATTACTTTAAAAAATGGTGCAGAAATTAGTATTTTCCTATTTCTGAATACTTTGTCACCTGTAGTTTATGTACCTCATATACTTTTGTCTAATCTCTGCCACTGACAGCCTTTGTATGTTGTCTGCACTCAAACCAGGACAAGTAGAAGTATGGTGGGTTCTCTTTGTTCATAAGATTACTATTTACTGTCATCCTTACTTCTTGAACAGCACCTGGCAAAATGTGTTCCAAATCTGCTTTCAGGCTGTAAGAATACTCACTACAATGTGGCAACAACACATTTAGTTTCTAGATGCCTGTGCACATACATAAAGAACTTCTGTGGGGTTCAGAGTAATACAGTACTTTTCTAGAAAAATCTTATTTTTCTCTGAAGCCAAGCTTTTTAAAGAGTTAGAAATATTGTCTTTGTTCTTTCTAATGCACAGTTCTATTCTTTTCATAGAAAATAATCTTTCTGCTTTATTAAACCCATAAAAACTTGAAGGTTACAAAACCTGCTGGAGAATGTTTGCACTCAACAACGCCTTTTTCTAAGTAACAATGAGGATGGCTGCACAGTTAAGATTTCTGATCTGATCATTTATTTAAGCCATTAATGATTGAATTTTGTTCTGGTTTGTATTCAGGCAGCTTCTCCAAGTATGTTAGAGATATCATACGTTGAAATTCCAAAGTGGGTGCAGGGCTCCCTACTTTTGTTCTTCTGCACTAATAGTTTTTAAAATGAAAGCTTTAATCTGTATTATATAGGATCATTAATTTCTGCATTTTACACTTGAGCAACAGCATTCTGATTATCTGCTGCAATGAAAAATAAGCAGCCTTGCTCCTGCAGACTTAATTACTTACTGCAGGGCCCATCCCTTCCTAGTTATGGCACGCAATCTGCAAATGGGGTCAAAAACATTATTAAAAACCAAATTACCCACTGGATGGAGAAAACAAACATACAACTGTGACCTAGAGGACAACACCAGCATAGGAGGCAAGCCTAGCTGCACACATTACACAGCTCTGCTCTCAGACAACACAATACGAGGCCGGATGAGTGCATCACCCAGGACAGCCATGCATGCTGTCATGGTATAAAGTGTGTTCTGCCTAAGTGTTTTATAAACAAGGGAAAGTGACTGATGTCGAAATGCACCAAGCTTTGGAGAATGTGCCAGCTCAAGAGGTGCCTGGATACAGTGGGGGTTTCTTGAAGAGCTGATTTTGGCAGGCAGGACCAGGAGTGGTTCTCTAAAATTTCACTGTGTGGCCCCCTCGAAAATTAAGCTCTATATACCAAATCCTTGTGAAAGTCTGATTCATCTTGAAGAAAATTAGACCTAAACTTTCAATAATATTATATCTGCTGTTCTTTAGAAATAGTACTGGTTTCATTTTAGAGCAAGCAGTAGGAGTTATGAAGGATTTGGGAAATTTTAAAAGTATATAAAATGCTGTAGTACATATAGAAATACATAAAAATGAAGCAGCAAACAGACTGACTTCTTTTAAAAAATAGTAACTTATTTTTTTAACATAGTGAAGAAGAATATGCCATATTTATACAATTTCCATAGTTGAATGGATGAAAAAATGGATCTGAGGTGGAATTTTCCATGTCTAAAAGTCTAATGGCTGGTAATAGAATTGTAAACTATAAATGAAATGCTGATCCATTTATATTAACAGAGATACAATATTTACTTGCAATATTTCTAGCAATAGTATACTATGCTAATTTATAAGACAATGGGACAAGGAATCTATTGTTTTGAAATCACATAAAAAGCAATAATAAAAGAAAACAATAGAATATTTAAAGTGCATACAGGGGAAAAATGTCCATAAAGCACGCAGCTAACATTAAAAAAATCATTCAGTACCATTTGAAATTTATCTATTTGAATATGCTCTATTTAATTAATTGTAAGTGCTGAAAATTACTGAAGCTTAAAAATATTTTTAAGTCCAGAACATAATAGTATAATATTTTTTTCTATGAAAGAAAAACATTATAAATTTTAAATAATAAAACTACAGGAAATGGAGAGGATTACAACAAAACGGTAGTAAGTTATCAACAGTGTGAAAATATGAGAGATGCAAATAGTCTATAATCATGTTGATATCACGAAGAGTTCCACAGTAAAGTGTGTGCTGTAATTTAAACCTGAAAAAACATTAAAATAATTTAAAAATTTGCCTTTGCTGAATTCCATCTGCAAGTCTAGCAGAATGAATCTGCATGAGGTAGGATTTTTTTCCCCCTTTTCTCAGCTACTAATGTTTTTTTTTCTATGACTCTGTGCTGCTGTCCATCTGGATAGATGCCCTTGATCCAGACCTCTTGCCCACTGAATTGAGATTTCAGCCAGAAGTCACATGGATATTTTCTGTTGAATGCAGAAGGGCTTGTCCTTGGTTGGTCAGAGCATGGTGCAAATAGCACCAAGGTTGTGGGTTCAATCCCCATGTGGGACATTCATCTAAGAGCTGGGTGATGACTTGATGATCCTGGTGGGTTCCTTCCAAGTTAGAAGTCCCTGTGATTGTGACTGTGTGATATCTGAGCTGTGGGTCTCCCTCTTCTTTGCTTTCTGGCGCTGCGTGTGCCAAGCTCACTGGGAGCCCCTGAGAAGATGGTGATGGTGAAGGGAAGGGTAGGGGTGTAGATGAGGAGCTGGGGGGAGGGCTGCAGTACTCCAGCAATCCAAGGGGTGGCACAGGGAGGTTCGAGAAGGGAAGATGCACTTTAAAACAGATTTTTTTAAAGATGGGGATTTGACAAGGATTGGGAGGACTGGAAGGACTAGCAGGACAGAGGGTGGCTTTCAGCCTTGTAGTATAGCTTTGCTGTGAGTGTAGTAAAGGAGTCCTGACAGCGGGGAGCTGGTGCTATGCTCACGGACAGAGAGAGAGAGAACAGTCTGACTCAGCTGAGCAGAAGCACAATAAGGACACACTTGCAGATTCCTCTGCTCCTTGGGCTCAGGTGGCAGCTGGCTCCCCAAGAGCTTGGCTCAACACCACTGTGTGCAGTGTCCAAGTGGGCACAGCTTCAGCAGCCCAGCTCTGAGCAGAGGTGTTGCTGCCTGAGGGGCTGCTTGAGTGCAATGCTGGTGCCTGAGGCTGCTTGCCTGTTGGCACCCCATGAAGCTTGGGATCCTCACCTTTTCCTTCAGCACCTCAGCAACCCATACTGCTCCCCACAGGGACAGCTGCAGGATGATCTGAGCTTGATATCTACTGGCAGGAACCTTAAAGCAGAGACCCCAGCCCATCCAGGGTGCCCCCGGCCCTGCCATGGCCCTGCCTGCTGTGTGGCAGCAGGTCCTACCTCACCTGGTCCCCACATCTCTTCCTCCTCCTGTACTGACTTCTAGAGTGAAAATGTGATAGCCCTGCCCAGCTGCTGATTTGGAGATGAGAAGAAATGTTTCAGAAACACAGGATGGTCAGTGCAACAACCTGAGTAATTGACAGCATGGTCTCTATTTTTATTTGCCCAGTGTGACTCTGTTTCAGGAGTAGCCTTTCAAGGAGAAAGCCCAAAGTACTGTTTGTGCTGCTGTTACAAGGGCTACTTGCTTAATTTTTTTTTCATAACGAGCTTGTCAGGTCAGTGTCTGGATTTGCAGGCCAATACTTGATATTCAATTTCAGATTCCTTAGGCCAAGGAAACTGCAAAGCCGTTAGGTAAAAGAAATTAATGCAGCCTATCACTAATGCCTAATCACTACAGCTCCAGGAGGAGCCTTAAATCAAATCCCAGCATTTCCCTAATATTTGCACAATGACAGTAGATTTTTTGTTAAGACTTCAATCTCAAAGCATTCCTGGAGCAAAATGCACAGCAGTGGTTGCAAAGCTGAGTCCTGCAATAGCACTGTGAAGTGATGGTACTCAGATGTTTTTGCAATTGATTTTTAACTCTTTCAGAGAAAGAGGAGAAGAAAAATACTTAAGTTTCTTTTACATTCCCCTGGAGGGCTTTCTAACTCGCCTTGGCATAGAGGACCAAAGACAACTTGAACTCCTCTGATTCAGAGGAAACCAATCACTCTCGTTCTTTTCTGTCCTTCAGCATAGCTGGGGTCTCTGTTTTGCTCAAGTCTTCTAACTCTTTAACAGATCATCTTACCTAAGTCTTCCCTAAGACTTTTCCATCAGTCTCTAGAGCAGTTTGGCTCAATTTCCATTCTCCTTGCTGTGACTTCTTTAAATACATAAAATTTTATCCCTAAATTCTCAGGGTAGGTATTAGTGCCTTTGCTGAGAAAAGCTGATTTTTATTGGCCAGTTAGCAATCACTCACAGTTGAGAATTTTTTTTCCCATTGCTACCTGTGTGTCATTGTTTCAGTATCTCTCAGTATTGGATTATGTGTTGGATGTGTAAAATGTCACTGGTTCATTTTAATTATTGGCCACACCACAAATTATCCTCCTTAAAAGATACATTGTTTTGCCAGTAGAACTGAAATTATGTCTAGAAAACCTCCATGTTTGTGATCACACAGTATCAAAAGTTCACATTTTTGTCATTAATCTCATCAGTTTTAACACTTCTTACAAAACACCAGTCCTACAAATGTGAGGACGTGAGAATCTGAGAAATTTTGGAAACAATTTAAAAAAACTAAAACATTTTTTGGGACATAAGAAACTAAAAATTAGACTGTAAAGCCTCAAAACAAACATTTTATGAGAGAGATCCCAAGGAAGGGGAATGCAAAAGTATAGAGCAAAGAGTGTTCTAATCTTGCCATTTGTAAAGTGTATTATTACTTGTAAATACTTGGAGTCACTAATCTCATCTTAGGAATGAAATATCTTGGTGAATGCACATAAAAAAGGAGGAGAAAATCTGTCTGGAAACACTGGCTGCTATGTTTTACTTAATGATATGCTTTGCGTTTTATTTTACACAGAAATTCTTCCGTTCTTTTCCTCTCATGTTGATTCTCATAGTCAGTGGTTTATGGTTCAATCTGCACTCATAGAAACTGGCTTCTTGTGTCACTAAGAAGAGAGTTTGTGGGTCCTTTTTGGGTTGTATCTAAGTTATGCCATTTCTAGGATGAAAGCTCAGCAAACAGCACCAAGGCACACACTGTGAGACAGGAGGTCTGAACAGAGCTCCAGGGAGAAAGAAGTCATGTTACATTCACAGCCGGTGCTTGGTCAATGGGTTTTGCAGGAAAGAATGTACAGGGATTGCTCCTCTCTCTGGCGTGCTCAATGCTGTTTTCAATGACAAAACAGTCATGCTATCCCTTCCACAGATTCCTCCATAAAATAAGACATCTGTCAGCTGGACTAAGCCAGGCTGGTTTCTAAGACCTGTACAAATAGTGCATCAGACTCATGGCTTTACACTGGAAGAGAGCAGGTTTACATTAGATACTAGGAAGAAATTCTTTACTATGGGAATGCTGAGGCACTGGCAGAGAAACTGTGGATGCCCCATTCTTGGAAGCGTCCAGGGCTGGGTTGGATGGGGCTTTGAGCAACCTGGTCTAGTGAATGATGTCCCTACCTGTGGCAGAGGGGCTGGGATTAGGTGATCTTTAAGGTTCCTTTAATTTTGCATTGAGTAGTTTCTCAGCCTCTGCAATGTCTACCACTTTTGTTTAAATAATCTTAATTAGAAATTATTTCTTCTCCATTCCATTTCCTTTAGCGCCCTGTGCTGTGATAACTGATGAAACATGCTTTCAAATCTTGGGACTAGAGAGGAAGGAGAAACAAATAAATTCTGTGGGAAAACTTTGTTTATTGCAGTGCTTATAAAGGATGGTATTTATGACAAACCATTTACCTGAGGTGTTTTAAAAGAAACATTTCATTGTTTCTTGCCTCATTGCAATAACAATGTCCAAGGACTTAACAAAATTTATTTGAGGTTTAGACAAAAAACTACCCCTTTGAAAGCTAAAATGTCTTCATTGCAGGAATCGAGCAACACTGGTCTTGTTTCAGAAACCCATTAAGTACTTTCATTAATTTCTTACAGCAACACAGCTTGCTTTTTTTATTCTTAAGATGTAAAGTAAAGCCAGCTCAAATGAACTTCAAAAATATATTAGTGAAGCTTTTATGGTAAACTCAGAATTTAAAAACAATGTAGCCAACTTGCATAAAAGATAAATTAGGTCCATCCTAGCATTTAAGAGAATTTCTGTTATTAACATAATGTTTAAAAGTAAAAAGCACTGGCAAAAGCAGTGTATATTTCAAGCTAATACTTTTAGAATATTTTCAAATGTTTCAGGCCATTAGATACATATAATATGTGAAACGAGATGATGAACCTTGCAAAGTGCCTATCTATACACTCCCATAGAATGGAACTAAATAAATTGCCAATAGATACAAATGCAAACGGAAGCAAATACTGATAAAGACAAAACCATGCATGTCAACAACACCGTTCAAACTGGTGTACTTAATTAAAAAAGTGAAGTCAATTAAAATCAAAACAACAGTGTAGCATGTACAAATGCTGGAATAATCATTAGGCCTTGCTGAATAATGAAGGAGTAAAGAATTTTTTTCAAGTGAAACAGCAGGGGTGATACATTACACAAAGCAACAATCTACAGCAATATGACAACTGAATTACTTCAGCCCCATTAAGCAGGTGCAGAAGAATAATTAACATGAATTTCTTCAATGGAAAAGAAAAAAAAATATAAACTTTTGTCTAGTACAAACCACTATTTTTTCCCTCCAAAATGATGAGAAAATATGGCAATGAGCAGATGGATTGAAATGAAACCGTTATGCTTATCCTCTATATGTGACCCTTTAATTGTAGAATAAAATATGTACAGTGTATTTTCTTTGTCTGACAGTGTTAAAGCAGATCACCATGGTTCACATCAGCTTTTGGTCTTCTTCTGAGGCATAAGCATCAATTGCTAATTTTAAAAATAATATAAAAGGCAAGAGTTTTTGAATTTTCAAACTCAGGTATTCAGTCAGGCCTCAGGTCTCATAAAATATCTGCTTTTCCCTTTCAAATTCAAAATAAACATGTGATCTCCAATTTCAGTCTGAGAAACAACTGTTCTGTAATATGACAAGAAGGAGTGAACAAGTTTTATAATATCTCATGAACTGTAAGTTGTTAAACTCCAGATGCATCCAATGGTTTTCTCTTCAGAGCCCTACTAAAATAATTCTATTTAGTTCTTTTGAAAGAGATTGATTTGGAGACAGATAGCCATGCAATTTACTTAGGAACATTTTCTTTTCTCCCTTTATAATCAAAGAAATGGATAAACACTAGCAGTGGTCATGTTAGAAATATTTTAATTAAAGAGGCAGACATAATATCTCAAGTGATCGAGTTAGCATTTCTTAAGAAGGTGCTGTTCTGTAGCCAGAGAGACTGTGGAAGGATTAATGATCATTTTATGAGCCAAGGTTGTGTACTAAGCCATTTCACTTTGCTTATGCAATAGTCTGTGAGGAGCTGAAGACCCCTGGGTCTGTCAAACAACATGTCCTGTCCACAGCATCTCCTACCATCCTCTCTGGCCAAGGTCTTTGCACAGCTGCTGGTGCTACTCTCCATCCTGAGCACATCTATAATGCACTGCTCTTTGTCCTAGTGTCCCATGCAACTGCATTATGGCTCATCTGAAGTGCTGTGCTTTTCCTCTCCTCTACTACTCAATGAGATATATTGCCATAGCTCAGTTTTGCTGTATTGGCCCGGAGATACATATGTTCCCATTCCTGTGAGTTGAGTTGTTGGGATCAAGTATTGCTACAAACAAGTTTCCACTTTGAATTAGGCATAAGAAACTACCACCTCTCAATTAAATGGGATTAATTTTCCTTTGAGAGCTGGGAGTCTCGTAAGTATTTGAGGCTGCCGTATGGACTAGTTACATAAATTTTCTCTTCTTTGGGTTGTTGTTTATTTTAAATTAAATTTTTCTAATTTCTATCATATTTTATTTTTCTAAAAACACCAAAGACTAGAGATCTTTAGAGAGTTGGAATGCTTCTTTTGAAAAAAGGAGTGATGTTTTGGGACAAAAAAATATTTTAGAAATGGAATAAAAACACATTAGTACCATATAAGCAGACGTAGACGTTTGGTACTTTTTTCTGAATCTGCTGCTATTTGAATCTGGGGGTCTTTAAACTACTGAATTCTAGAACTGTGAATGCTAATTTTGTAGATATACTGCACGTAGTGCTCATTCCCTAAATATCCATGTTGATATACCTCTGTTCTATCCCTCTACATCTTACAACAAACTCATATCTGGAGTGGCCTGTCTGCTTTAGTGGCCTTGGATGTTCTAAGACACTGCTGATGCCATTTTTCCATTTAAATGCTGATGCACTTGCAGATACCTCTTATTTTGATCCCACACCCTCAAGTTATAAAAGCTATCCTGACAGCCTGGCAGAAGCTATGGAGAAACCACAAAGAGCGAATTGACTGCTGCAGTGACTGACCTGGGAATGCCAGCATGGACAAGGATCTGTTAAAGCAGGGGCTGCAGAGGTAAAACCCGCATGATAGTTTACAATGTTAAAATCATATATAAAGAGTAAGTAGCATTGTAAGTCCTGCTAGTGCTCTACAAGACCACTGCCACAAGATGGACAGCACTAAAACCTCTCACTCCAGAGAAGAAGAAAAAGTCAAGACAGGTCAACATTCCTCTCTGCACAAACTCTGAAGCAGCCTAAAAAGGACAGAAGCTGCAAACCCACACAGCTGCCTATCCTGTAACCTTCCTTGGAGAAAGAGAGACACATGGCTGACATCGTTTTGGTCTGCACTACAAAAATAGTGGGCTATAGAAGTGTGTTGCCCATTTTGCTCAAGGTAGTAAATGGCTCATGCTATTTTGGTCCTGTGTGATTTATTTAGTGTGGCTAAACTTTCTTGTCTTTTATCACTGCTCCATCTTCAAATAGGATCCATACAGCTGGAATTCAATTTTGTGTGGACTGCTTTTCTAAAATGGAATTTTTAGAAATTTTGTAGCTTCTGGCCAAACCATTTTTTCCTCAGCCTTCTTTCAGACTGCTGTATTACCCTTCCAGATAACTGAGTAAACCCAGTGCTCAAGGTAATAGCAGACATCTGCCTGGACACAAGCACCAAGCAGTAGCTCTTGCTGCTAAAGAACCCAAGACTTGTTAAGGGGAAAAGTATTTATAAGCTCAGCCAAGTGAAGGGAGATGTTTTGGGGTGGTTGCCATGGTGATGAGACTCCCTAGGATGACCATTTCTTACATGTCTCAGCTGCTTCATACAGTGCAGATATCCTGCAGCCAGGAATATGGTCTTACTGGAGAAGTCTCTGGGTCAGGAAGAGTAAAATATTGGACTAGAGAAGGGATGATCTCTAGAGGAGAGAAGAAGAGGTAGACAAAGTGGCTAAAAGAATATAATAGACATATAAACAAAAAAATTATTGCAGGAGCTGACACAAAAATAGGCAATTATGGAGAGGGCTGTTTCATTCAGAGACCTTGCTCTCCATCTCAGTTATAACCTTATGAAGCCATGCAACCTTTTAAGGTTTTGGTCTGGCAGCATTTTCACCCTGTTCCAAGTTCCTGCTACAGACTCTTCACCCTATGCATTCCAGCCCAGTGAGATCTCACCTTTGTTTTTTTAGGAAAGACAAAAGAGCCTTCTGACAGTTTCCCGTCCCCTGAATCACTGGTGTACTATATAACTATGGTGTGTATCTATTTATTATGAGGCTTGAGCAGGTATGCATGGAGTTTTCTAGGGCTCAGGTATTCTGCTTTTTTCTAGGGTTCAGACATTGTAGTTTTTCCATTTAGTTCCAACCAGAATGCATTATTTGTTGGGGATGTGCCACAGAAAAAGTCTGTCCTGCTGTGGGAGACTTCCCTGCTCCGGGTTCTCCCACAGTGTACAAAAGTCCTTTTCTCCCAGCCGTCTTGTTGAAGAAGCAGTCTGGAGTCATCAGTTCAT